>CM067357.1:48162099-48224599 GCA_034190875.2 Urechis unicinctus
TACGGCGCCTGAGCTCCAACCCCCATGAGACAAAAATACTCGTAACCTGTATTTTACAAGGTAGATTTCAGCCTGTGTATCCTGCGCTAGGGTGACGAGTATTGTGTCTACTATAATTAATACTATTGCCTGACACTTCTACCATGTGGGTCAATTCACATATCACATCATGGCAAGACGTATTATGTGTCACATTTTCCGTTTTATAATAGCGATCTTGAACTAGTGAAAGCAAATTCATGTGCATGAATGGCATCTGTAGGAGTACGCTGAGCGCCAATTACACCCACATTTAATGAATCCACAATTGATAGTGTTCCTCATCATCGACAGTACCTTCTTGTCTGGCTCAGTATTCATGTTTTTTATATCATGGTTGTACTTCAGGCAAAGCTAAATATTGCTTTTGGTTTACTACGAATTCTGTACTCACCACAAAGCACTTTATTTAAGATATACAACATTTATTGTGGATGCTTTTAATACCGTCATCACAAACGGTAATGCCTGACTATGAGTAATCTTCATATAAAACAAATCAGCTGGGCACAAACCACTAACAAACTCTTGAATAAATAACGGTTGTTAGGATGTGACAGCCAATTTTCCTGTCACCTCAATGTCTTATACATTTAAAAACGCTGCCATTAGATGTGAATTAGTAACCACCATGCAGTTGTCTTCCATCCCTTTCGAAAGTGGAGCATTTAAGAAATAACGACACAATATTGTAGAGCGACGTGGCAATAGGAAGCCAGGTGTCGATCCGTGAACACAGGGGGGAATAACAGATTACCTACGGGTGGCATTAACGTGCAATATGAGCTAATACACAAAAATACACTTGAAGTGCAGGAATGTAGTACTTTCTGATGATCAAAAGTGCTGTTGAAACGCGTCAAGTAAACTGTCCCTGTAATTAGTTCATATAGTTCATTGGCGCACCTGACCCGCCGGCTCTCCAGTATACCAACCCGTCGTATCAATCTGACCCAGATAATGTTGTTGGATATACGAGCGGCTGTGCTAAAGTCAATCAATAGTGGTCAAGGTAAGTTTCCTATACGTGATATTTGTACACTTGATTTAAGCACAAATCTAAGATCAAACACGCGAAAGAAGACGCCATTGTTTGAGTTCTCTTTCGAATTATAGGGGGAATAGCAATACAAAAGCGGTTGAATGAAAGAACTTTCAATCAAAATTATTATTCATTGAAGATGCCTCCCCCCCTTTCCGCGATCTGGTGCCTGCCAAATATGTTAAAAACTGTTGACCATCGATGACGCTGTCCAACGGTTTACGAGGGTGGGAATATAGTAACTATTTGTTTTTTCTTATAAACAATAAAATCATTTTGTAAAAATTTTCTTTTTGTTGAAGTAGTTGAGTGATACAGTCAAGCATGTAATGTATATTCGACTAGGTTGTAAAATACCATGCAACTATTACCATTGCTTTACGTGATGTCTTTGAAGGAAATAATGCGCTTAACGGCTGTTCATGCCGTTGATTCCAAGGCTGTAAATGGCGGTGCTTTAGCGCGCACATATCTCTGAAATAATTAGATAGATGCTCTATGGGTCATTTCCATCGCAAGACAACATCTGATATCGCAACAGCTGCGCGGGCAAGACAAAGGTAATATATGTCCTGCGATGGCCAAGCTTCCGTACTTTCATAATGTTAGTGAAATAATTATGCAGACTGAGACGTGTTTAGTAGATTATGAAGCTGATTGACAGTCTCCCATTCACCATATATAACCCATTAACCCTTTAATGTACGTCGTACTCCATTCATAAACACAAGTCAGACGTGTTATCCCAATTTATTCCTACAGGTGATGCACAGTGACTTATCGGATGTCATCGCTAGGATATTTGTTTGCCAACACATTGCTGTTGTTTTAGCCATAATTAGACAAAGGATTATTGATCTAAACATAGCATTTATGATCGCACAAATATTCTTACCATTTGGGATTAGATACCATACCTACGAAGTTGACCACCAATCGTGGAGCAGTGTGATTCGATTATAGTATACTACTTCCCGGCAACACTTACTAGTCAGGGTACGTGTCTACCCCAATAAGTGAATTTGGATAGTTAGAAAAACATAACGATTCGTTGCTAGCCTTTTACATTGCCTAAAGAAAAATGATTGTCCCATCTGTCTAATAATGGTCACACGTTACACTTCTCAGACTCTTAAACTTGGAACTTTCGCAAAAAATTATGCCGATAAAGTATTGCTACGGCATGCCGTTTCGTTTAACAAGCGACAACAGGAGCGGGGAATGTTTTAAAGGAACAACCTATAAACCCATTCACAGCTACAAATGGGGTACAGCGATTCTTTCATCGTTTATTTATGGCTGCTGTCATTTGAAATGCAATTAAATTGAATATAGAGGACACGTACAGACAATATATTTCACCACTAAGTAAAATCTGAGGCCTTTCAAACCATTCACAGCTAAAAAAAGATAACGCGATTTCTTTCGTCGTTTATTTACGGCAGTTGTCGTTGGAAATGCCGATAAATGGAATACAGAGAACACGTGCAGACAATATAATTAGCCACTTAGTAACAAAGGGGACTCATAGAATTTGCGACCTTATATTGTCCTGTTAAATAGTGTGGCAATTTATATACCTGGTGATACATATAATAACCCAAACAACGCCAAAACATGTTGCGTAAAATGAATATAACGTGCGTAATTCAACTGCATATTGTAATTATTGTATAAAACATCACTTCTTAATATGCATCCAGTCTATACACGTGCTGCGAGTATCTGAAGATAAACCTGCTTTACCCCTACGGATGGATTATACAAGACAGGTGTGCTCGGCTGAGTAGCCTTGGCATATATTTGGGCATTAAGCTTTTAAATATTAATCTTATTAATGTATTGCGATTTCTGGCCAAACAAACTTTTTGAACGGTCATGAGTCGCATATGTTGTACTGTGTTTGTTGAGTATATATTTAATGACCACATACCGCCATGTCTATTATCCGACCCTTGTGCAGTTTGTAATACTCTTCTCTATAACGAAAGTGTTTTTTCCTATGAGTTACACTTGCCGAAGATAAAGACAGCTAGCTGTTTATTGTCAACGCTGCGTATGAAAGGGAGGAAAGCTGAACTGTTTACTGGGCATTTATGTAGTCATAAACTATGTTACTCCAATATTCATATTACCAGCTTCTGGGCAATAGTGATTATGTGTGAACATTGCTGACGAAATGCTCATTATGCAATGCCACGCCGAGGTCACATTATTGTTGACCTTATGGGATAAGATGATCAAGCCTAGCCTGCCATTATATACGAGTCGTCATGTGAGTGCACAACCTGATATCCTTAAAGGTCATGAGTTGATTGGACAAAATATGTGTGCACAAGCAATTGGCTGGATCTATATTAGTTACTGCGGATGGGACCAGAAGAAATGTCATTTAGGCAATGCTGCACGACTTACAGCAGAGCCTAGATAGCGCATCGGACTGGGGAACTAATGGTCAAATTGCTTTTGCGCCCCCAAAAATGTAAAAAATTGCCTGTATTGAAAACAAACACATTTCGATTACCGTCTGGGCGAGTATACTCTAGAGAAACAGGAGTCTGATAGACCTGTTTTATATATCTGGCACGGATGAAGGGGGAGGATACACGCGCCGAATTCGAGTGTGACGCTTCCATTGAACTATTTTGATGTACGTATGCTATCAATCTATGGAAAATGCAGATTTAGTCATCTGAATGCAATCGTCTGGCTGTTATGCAAGCCAAGCGGGCTACAGCTGGCCACATCTGAATACGGTGTGCCTGATTCAGCGTGTCATAGTTGTCATGCCTATGTGATGCAATCTCGACCAGTGAGGCAATTTCGATTTAACAACAAAGTTATGCCAATGGAGTTGTGCAACGAAAAGTGCTAAAGCCGGCGTGGACGTTTTCTTTAATAAAGCGAGTACAGGGGCGGGTAGTATCTCAAATGAAAGACTCTATTAACTGCTGCTGTTCTTTTGGTGGCTGACGTCGGAAATATAGATTAATGGAATTAAAAGGTCTGTGTAAAACAACATAACAAGCCATCTAGTAACATCTGCGCACAACTCCTGAATTATTCTACATTATAGTGTCCTCTTAAGCAGGCAAAAAAGTATATCTCAGGTGATACTCAACATATAATCAACCCCAACAATGTCGTAAAATGTTTTGCAGAATGTTTTGTTCTCTATATAAACGCAAATTGTTATCATTATTATAGCATCAAACGAGTAGCCGATCGGCCAGTAATCACACTGCATTGATAAGATAATTATCTTTGAGGTCATTTCCTAGATATATGCTAAAGCTACAGTACCCACCACACCGGTCCAGAATACACCATGCGTGCGGCTAATACAGTGCGTGATATCAGGGTTACCTACGGCCACTCACGTCTCATTCAGAATAAATACTGCACGAAGAAACTGAATATACAGAATATCGGCCAGCGCGGGAAATTTATTACCTTATCTTGTAAGCGTTGTTGTGTGGCGAAATCCGATGTTGCATTGGGTAGGAAACAGATGGACGAGCAGCCATTGAATCTAGCGCAGTGCTCTTTGAAAGCTGTACTGCCAGGGACCAGAATGTTTTCGACCGAGTAAATTATTCAAGTGAATCTGATGAAAATGACCAGGCAGTCTTCAATGGGAATGCATACTTATATTATCGAATATTTATGCAAATGGTAATAGGTTTTGATGGCTGCCCGTGTTCATGGAGTGTTATTGCAATATATATATATGTATTCAAAGTTGCTAATAGACAAATAAGGAGAAAAAATAGTATTTCGATGTTCAATTTAAAAAAAAATTCAAATCCATAAAAACTTAAAAGAAACATATTCTACGCTTATGTTTAAACATTATTTTTACCATTTGGGCCAAAGTATATATGATTGTAAGGAAGATATTAAGGTTATCAGGTAATATGTGGAAGCACTGAAAGTGCTTCGGGCTTCTGATACATACAATGATTACTTCGATACCTAACCTAGACGATATTTCACTGTTAACATATGCTGACGTAGCAAATTTGTTGCTTGCAAATAACTAATAATGTATCGGATACACTGCATCAATAGAGAGATATACAAATGGAACTGTATTTGATGTACACCAAACGGTTCCACTTTAGTCTGCATTTGGCTACACCGTGTGGCTGCTAAGTTTGTTTGCAGATAATTTTCAGGCAGTTACACTGTCTGGCAGGTACACATTTAGGCAGTTATACTGTCTGACAGCTGCCCTATCTGAAAGTTACACTGTCTGATATTTACACTGTCTGGCAGCTGCCCTGCCTGGCAGTTATACAGTCTGGCAGCTACGACTATACAGACAAACAACCAGGTTTTTACCAAACGTTATCCTCATTATTTGTTATATATTACTAAACGCGGTTTAATGGAGAGGCATCGCAATGATATCGGTCGGAAAATACTTACCACTGTTCATATTATTTCCATTAATGGATCACAGTATCTCGGTGCTGTACCGGTCAGAATGTTGAGGAGATCAATCTCTTAAGGAAACTCTACGAATCATCACTGGTCTGGATCTCTTTTTACATGACAATCAGTTTACTATTGTTATCATAACTTAGTTTAGCTAATGCCAACACCCATTTAACAGATGATCATCAACAGGCGATTCTCGTTGCACACTTCTTGCTTTGAACGATTGAAGGTTCGGTATGATGTCACTCGTATGATGTTTGAAATGGGACTTCTTCAAATGAGGGTAATGGTCGCAAAAATGACCAGCGAGTAGACAAGCGAAAATTTTACCTAAATGGAGTGGATCTAATTGATTGATATACCTACAACTTAACATCATATTTCTTTTTCACGTCACCCCTTATATAGTTGTTTAGGTTTGTGAAGCAGACCAACATTGCGCACCTTTATCAGCAGTAGAAATACGATTTGCGTAGTAGTTACAGCCCATCACCAACATCAGTTTTGTTCATTCAGATCCGTGTGCGCTGAACAAGGGAGGAGCATGTATGATAACTGGATGTTTGTCTGTCTCTCTGTGTGTATGCCCTTGTTTGTCTCTCTCCTTTTATGTCTCTCTGTCTGTCTCCTTCTCTCTCGCCCTCTTCCCACACATACATACGCATATATATATATATATATATATATATATATATATATATATATATATATATATATATATATATATATATATATATATATATATATATATATATATATATATATATATATATATATGTGTGTCTGTATATATATATATATATATATGTATGTATGTATATATATATATATATATATATATTTATACATGCATATATATATATATTTATATATATATTTATATATATATATATATATATGTGTGTGTGTGTGTGAGTGTGTGTGTGTGTGTGCGTGTGTGTGTGTGCGTGTGTGTGTATGTATGTATGTGTGCCTGCTGTGTTGTGCGGGAATAGGTTGCATCTGTAGACCTGTGGCAATCGTTTTGCCATGTGCATAACTACCTCAAAGAATGTTATTGATTTTCACTTAGGTGTTGTTAGTCCAGTATTCTCCGGATTGTACAATTCCTTAACAGCTTTTGATAAAGCCTTGTTGTCATGCACAATAACGTATTCAACATTAATTCATTAAATGATCCCTTCTGCTCATTACGTCTTAGTTACGCCGATATTTATTAGAATCTGGGCCGTCTTCTGCTGCGGCATCTGGAATCTTCTGTTAATGTTTACACCATGGCGAAGTGATAGCGACTAAGCACATTGCATACAATTGCATTATTTATATATAATCAAATTAATGTGAATGACACCGTGAGAGTAATGCTGTTAGTGCAGTATCGAAATAATGTAACAACAACGAATTGTGTCCGCAAGAAGCACCACACCCACGCAGTAAATCGGCCGCTCAGTAATGGGACCCGCGTCATATATGCCATGTTAGCAACTTAAAAACTCTTGAATTATACACGTATTCCATTGGTGTTACTTACAACAGTAATCAATGTGGGTGAAGGATAACAGATCCTTCGCTGCCTTTTTGGCAGGATGATATGACACAAATAATGTGTGAATGGCTATATAAATGGTCAGGAGAGAATGCCTAAAGCATAGCTTGTAGGACTTATATTAATAGGATATGTACACCGAAGTTATGTCGAAAGCCGAAACTCAGTTATTTCGCTGTCCATAAGTTTGAAAGTCAAAATTTGGTATACGTCTCAAACTGAACATACTGAACTCACAATGAAATACGTAACACCCGATTGCATGATTAAGCGGCACAAACTGCAATACAGACGCGTATAGGCTAATTATAAGATCCTATATGTGTCTCAAAAGTATAGATAGGTGCTATTTCATGCTTGGAACGACTGCACTGTGGATCACTTCAAGTGAGCAGCAATATACCACATCAACCACAAGAAAGGTCCGGCAGTGTGAGTCAGCAACAGAACTAGAACGACAATTTTATATCAACGACATTATATGCACCTACACGACACGATCATGTAATAAAGTGTCGGGCAGAATCCATGGTTGTCGCTGGAAGAGCAGTTTTTGTTCCGCTTGCCTGGGGTAATTTGGTTAATTATCTATCAACAGAATAATTCATAGATAATTCTAACATGATGATCGTGTCGCTTCTATTCCCATCATATAGCATCCATTTTTACATCCTGATTGGCTTTTGCATCCCTAGTCACGGTTCTGGACCACCTAATGGAATGGAGGGATTCAGTCACAAGATTGCACTTAATGTCAAATGTCGATGTTAGGTAAAGATGAATATGTGAACGCCCTCTGTGCAATCAGTCACAGTAAGTCAATGATAAGATGGCTTAACTGCATTATTGGGTGGCCTATATTTATGGTTTTATTCGTAAATGAAGTAAATGTGTTGATTATGCCGCAATCTTCTGACAAATTGTAGACAGATGGTTGTGATAAAAGGCTTAGGAGCATGATTAGCTAGTTACAACATGTTACTCTACACAATATACCCAATGTTTGAATACAAGCGCTGTTGTTTAAGTGGGATAAATGTCCATGTTGGTTATGACGAGAATCCCGTTTAAATGGCCAATGGGCAATAATACCCGCTTCATTTGATTTGTTATTCAATCATGGTTTAATGGCGGCGATTCCCACTGCCAATCAAACGATAACCTCAAACGCGTGGCAATCAACCGTGATTGCTATTGGGAGCGTGGTTTGACACGTGCCATAGTTGATCATAGGGGTTGCAATCCTGTGGAAAAAAAACAGATTACTTTACATTTACCGTAAGCTTTTGTAATAAATGGGAAGTGGAAGCGTAGAGAGCGGAAAACGTCGCCGTTATATGCGCGCAAACAACTTAAACAGGATGTTCTGGAAATATGGAAATGAATATGTTACATTACGTGACAGTAGGCATCAAAGTGCTTCCACTTTCGCTGCTCGACAGCATGAAATCACATCAGCTTGACGATTGAGGGTTTTTATTGGCTATACAGTTTAACTAAAACGCAATTCGGCGCCATGAAACGCCTCCATTTCTCCGAACAATAATCGTTACCAGTCATATTATCGCTTACTTTGCAATACGTGTCGCTGTCGCGTAAATAGCATGTGGCAGGCACAACTTTTTAACGCTGACGTCAATATCCTACTTTATCATGAATTTAGTAATAAGTTGTATAGCTAGAGTTACTCCGCTGATGCTGTGTCGGGCGGTATTTGGTAGATTATATCACGCTGAGTAATGTTGGATGTAGTCGACAATATATCGTTAGATATTGTAAATGTCGTTCATGGCAATTATTTCCAAAACTACGATTTTGTCATACAACTTCCCGGTGCGGATTTGTGACGTAGATGGGCTGGCACTATGCCAAGTCGAAATGCATTATAAAGGATTCCATTGTATACCTCCTCATTCACTCACTCACTCACTCACTCACTCACTCACTCACTCACTCACTCACTCACTCACTCACTCACTCACTCACTCACTCACTCACTCACTCACTCACTCACTCACTCACTCACTCACTCACTCACTCACTCACTCACTCACTCATTCACTCACTCATTCACTCCTCCGAGCTGACTCATTGCTTCCTCATCTTGTGGACCGATCGACAGATGGATTAGATTACGGTCGTCTGCTCAGTGTTTTGTTGTATCACCATTTATATTCTGTTTAAAGTTTGGAACAAATGAAACTACGTTTGAGCGGACTAGTGATTGTTGATTGGAAATATCAAGTCGGGGATTACCTTTGTCCCTTATTTTTTAAACTTTGCAAAGGATGTAATTTAGCCCAAGTAAACATTGACACGATTCGTATATACATATAGTCAGGCAATGCATACGAATTCATCCAGTATACCGACCAGTGTACCAAAGCTCAGAATAATTAACACATGGCACGTCCGTTGCAGACGATTTCCTCGGCGAAAGGGGCTTTTATGCTCATAACGATTTATCGAGCCATTTATTACTATTAACGATTATGCCACTGTTTACGATCGCCACGCCGAGCATCATTGGTTGGTGGGAGGTCAAAGAGAGGCAAGGGGGAATTTACTCTATTGTCGTACTGAGTATCTCTGATTGTTCATGTCACGCCAAGCAAAAGTAAAAACATGGCTCATGGTTAATGATCGTGGTTATTGCACAAAAGGGTGCAATTACGTGTGCTTCTGATGTTTAGGCTAAATTGCCAAGTCTCACGAATACGATGCATACGCATCAGCTAGTGAGCCTGATATGCTGCCCACAGGGTAAATGTTGCAGTTCAAGACATACAACCTAAAAGCTACTTGTACTGCAGTATTAGATTAGCGGGATGAGGGTATGAGCAGTATTGGCAAATAGGCAATTACGGCAAATCACAATCGTAATCCCGAATATGTTATTTCATTCCATCATAGTACTATTCTGCTCTATGAAATAAACAACGACACGACACGGAATGGGACGATCAGAACGCGGTGTTGCAGTGCTAATTAGAGACTGATCAACTGACTATTTACTGGTATTTAAAGCAGCATTCGTGATTCATTGTTCTTTTCTCGTCAGGCGAGGGCATCTTTAATGAAGCACACATTCATACTCATCCACTACAACACAGTCGGCCGCCACCTAGTTTCATCACAGGGGAAAAACATCACAGCCTTAATGGCAAGAGTATAATCTTACAACAAGACACTAAACAATTCGCCTTGTAAATGGATAATAAGGTCGTTCGTTTTATGTGTTTGCTGATCGTTGGTTAAAAACAGGCAGAAGAAATACGCAGACAATTACTAAGGCAGCTAGGAACATCTGGGACCGATTCAATGCATTTGTAATTTCATATCAAGCGCTCGGCCGATAAATCTATTGGTCAGATTCGTTGTGTTCTGAAGATTTGATATCTTATACGATTGGAAAATTGTAGATAGACGTCGTTCTGACTCCAATAGTAACTCGTTTGCATGAATATTGGGTTTAGGTAGAACAGGATGATATAACTTTTGCTGAATAGGATGAGGTCTGTGCCTGGCATCTTGAAATAAACCAGGTTTATCTTTAGCCTACACCACATTGGTGGCAGTCTTTACTTTCAAAACATGCATATGATATAAAATTACCCGTCTGCAATGCTTTTTTATGTTACCTAGTAATAAGCGTATTGTCAGAGTGGCTGTTGATGACCCAGGTAACCTGCGTTTTTATGGCGAATACGCATGGCTCATACAATATAGTTGTGCTGGGCTCAATATATTCACAGTCCAAAAGGGCGTTTAATTTTCACGCATTAATCGGAAGAATGCATTGTTACAAATACACTATCAATAAATTATAAGGGATTTGAAGACAAATCATGGAAACATCAAGACAAACTTTTTCATGAAAAATGTGATATACCTTGAAAGCAAAAACGTGTTGTTTATGTCGGTGTGAACAAAAAAACACCGATGGCGATGGCCTAGTTTATGGTGTGCAAGCATCCAATGCATTATCTTACGCATCTCGCTTATCAAATGCCCAACAATAAGTCATGAGGGCCATATTGGTGATGATTAAAGCAGCAATAAACTGTTTATTTCTGATTGTGAACGCACGTTAGATAGGAATAAGAGTATGTGTATATATCCAACTTTATATACCAGCCATTGCTGAAACATGTTGTTTTAGGTTCATATGCTGTTTATCATGCGTTAAATCTGTTTATGCTGACAACATACCAATAAACCAAGAATGGAAGAACAAGTTTCTCACTGTTGTCTAAACAGAAGGCCCATTTTGCGTACGCGTCTTCGATGTGATACAATCCGGCCTTTTGACATAAGCTCATCGTCTAAATGTCGTGTAGACACCACGTGACAGTCACCACTGCGACATGATTGGGTCGTCATTTTTATCTTCTTTTTATTCAGGAAGTTCGCTCTCGTTTACTTTAGTGTTCATAATTGGTTAAAGGCAAATGCCCCTCAACTGCCATCATGAATTCAAGTCCATTAACCTTGATCGCGCTGCTACCCGTGTACGACAGCGCTTGGGTTATGGCTCATTACTTAACCATCATTAATAATGACGCTTAGGGGGACTTTGTTTCGACATTATCTTGGGAATCAAAGCTAAAAGTGCTCGATGGTAAAGATCGCTCCGTTTTACATCAACATAAGGCAATTCAACCAAAAGAAGTTGGAATACGCTTCGAATGATGGTATCCGCCTAGGCTTACTGCGCCTGTGCACTCACAATTCAGTAACGTTTCTAAACCCCGCTTGCTAGCTGTCGTCTTAGACATATTTAGAAGTATTTAGCAGTTTGAACACTATCCAATTTACTACAAATGTATTGACATTCCATACGTATATTTACTTTGCGCAATTTGCATTCAGGGCATGAATAAGTGAAGGTTTGGTATGTTAGAACAGTGGGCACAGTCCTCGAAAAAGTTTTGTTATTTTGTAATAACGTTCTGATAATGTGTACCTACAACCTGATAATCTGCCGCCCTCTATTTTGCGGTCTGACGGTTGGGAAAGGTCGGATTAAGGTTTAGAGGTTTGCATCGAATTCCACCAATCATGAACTAGGTTAAGTCTAGATTTTGTCTGTGATGTTAAATCAATATGAATACTTACAACCGCTGCATGGTGCTCCACTTTCTTGTTTCAGTCGGAAAAGATGAAATTTTAGAATGTGTACGTATTGATTAACTGATAAATGCTATTCATGAACAAAGATAAAGCTGAGTAACTGGTACGACCCATGTGTATATCACATACGTAGATAAGTCATCAATATCGGTCCACGTTGGCGTATAAAGGTGGGTACAGTCCACTGTGTAGATCTGGCGATAGCTTTTAAAGTGTCACGTGTCGTGACTAACCTGCTTTCGGAAATTGCGCAAGAGCAAATTGATGCCTTGTGGATAACAGTCATAGCTGTCACATATGGTTGGGTACTTGTCAATGGCTCGACCCCCCAAAAATATGCACACATAAATGCGCAGAATAACGAAGGCTGATTAACACACAATACGCCCTGATCTACTTGATTGTATGCTCAGTTAATTAGCTAACAATATTCATCCCTCCTAATAGGAAGCTAGTTACGGGGAGAATTGTTCGATATTCATTATTGTAATGACCATTATTTACATGCCTTTTCTTGCGCGAGCGGATGCCTCCGCAAACAATCATGCGAACATTTGTGTTCCATATTAGATGAGCTGCGGAGCCGCGATCTCGAAACACATGAATTTGTTTATACATTAATGTTTCCTCAGAATTATGTAATCAGGAGAGCAATGACGACAATATTGCATTGATAAAAATAGAGCCTTCCAAGAGACCCTGGTCACTTACTGAGAACGTCATTCGATCTGTCATGAATGCCAGGACAATGCTACCTGTCGTGCGATGCGTTCATTAGTGGGGTAAGATGACGGATGTCGCTTATTGCTATTATGTACTAAAATAGCTATGTCTTCTGAGCATTGACAACCGAGCTTCTTTCCTCCGATCAAATGTAGTGCCTGTTTCAGATGGGAACAAATCTGTTTTCGTTTTTGAAAGCTTTTTAAGAGATATATGGTGATACGCTGTAGTAATGAAGTACGAATTGAATGTTTAAAAGGCTACCCACACACTTTGAGACTCTGCAATATTCGTTACCTTATATATGCATTTTCCTGTTTCTGTACAAGTATTTCATCCCTCATTTCCCGACACAACGCATTGTCATCCAATAGGTACCATGGTACCTTATTTAGAATCTTAATCATAAAATGGCACACAAGGCATTGGCTTGTCCTGGATAACCTTTACTTACTATTACCCCCAGGTCTGTACTTCTCTCCCAGGGTTTACTTTTTCATAAACTGTGGTAAGTAGAGCGTCGGTTGCTGGACCGACACATACACTCCTGAATACATATACACAGATTAACCTACGGTTTTCATCCGTGGTGATCAAAGCAATTCACTCTTGTATGGAAAGCAATTTGATTTACCTTTGCACTCCTCCACCACGCCAGTAACTAATGCCACACATATTTACCTCAGCATGTCCAATATGCGGTGTACAGGCCCCAGTGAATAGAATAAAAAAGGATGCTGAAGTAAAGATGTTAACAATGCTGTGTGCGCCAGGGTTCATATTGATTAAGCGCGATATTAGTTATAGCCAATCATTATAACATATATGAAAGATGACAGGATCTACTCGGTAGTTGGCCGTCTTGTTATATCCAGATATCTAAAAGCCGTATCTTGCTATTCGGTTAGATAATAAATTTGAACCTGATTCTTAGTTAGCCTTACAAAATCAGATAAAATACATATGCATTCTATATCTACTGCCACCTAGTAACATTTGAGATTGGACAAGTAGATTAGTAACGACAGGAGGTCTGATTATTCCAATTTGATGCACTCCAGCAAGCCTCTTTTACGATGAATTAACCAACATACTACTGGAAAATGCATCTTGGCTCAGACATAATGATAATGATGGGTGCTTGCAAAAAATCTCTAATGCGAACATCATCTGGTAGCCTCTATCTACGCTTAACACTAGTTACCCTCATCAAGTGACTGCACTTTACAACATAATGACCATCCATCTACAATGCTTTATATGTTTCATGCCCGTAAAGGGGTTGTTGATGGCCGCTGATGACCCTAATAGCACCCTCAGCATGACCTCCAAGCATAGCTTATACTAGACAGGGGGCTGGTTTTTTTCAGCGTCTACAGGGACAACCAATTGTCTGGCATCAATCTGGTCATCGTATTGTGGCAAATCGCATGTCGACGCTGCGGGTGATTTAAAAGCACGTCATGATGATAGTGTTTGTCATGAACCTTGGTTTGTGATCGTGTTGCCCATGTTTTACACTGAGTTCCTAATTGCTTATTAAAACTGCTCCATCGACTGAAGTTGAGACATCGCATGGCTACCCAGCAGTAACATTCAGTTAAATAATAGGTTGTTAGAGATAATGGATGAGTGCTAGGCCTCTTGCTTATACCAGTTCTGCATTGCAAGAACCTTTACAGCACGTTTAAGCTTTTATATATATATGTTGTTCTCTGAAAATCATCAGTGAAGCTGCAACAAAAGCATTGCAGACAGCACGGGACCTTTTTTGTTAATTCGCACGTTGTTCACAGGGTACTAGTGTTGCATCTCTTCTTGTGCAATTCGCAAGTTTCATATCCTCATGCAATTTTTTGAACAATTTATGGTGTCGCGAATTCAGTACACGGGTTCTGCATTGCTCTTAATTCTGTTTTTAAGTTACTTACACGTGCACGAAAAAGTGAGCCCGTCAAGCCAGGCAGCTGATTGTTAGGTAGGACGTTATGGCTATTACTTTATTTGTTGCTGTTTTGTATCGCTATAACAATTGCCTTCTGTGCTTATTCAGAGAAAATATGATATTAAAGACACACAGCTCTATAATAGCTTTGTCCTTTTTATGTAATTCACACAGTAACATTTACAGAGCCACAAGTACACCCTAATGCTACATTTGGTCCCTGGTGCATGCGACACATAGAATGAGTTAATGCCTCAGCTGCAGCAGCATTCATTACCGGACAACATATAGTTCACATATGCAGCGGTAATGGGTAGCGAACTTGGGTCTGTCGCACAACAACATCTGATTCCAAACAATACTACATTTCAAACCGGAACTTTGACCAGTTGTTAATATATTTTGTTTGCTTCTCTGAATCTATCACCAACTTTATCTGATTAAGCATTCCTCGTTAAATGGGGGATTAGTTGCAGCGGTGTCTTCTGTAGAGCTCTCCGGAATGGATCTACAATATTAGATAAGCTGGTTAATGGAATGTATCTGTACCCTAATGGATTCATTTACATAAACATGTTATCAAACGCACCACAAGCCAGTTCTGAGTATGTGAACTTATTTCACTGAGATACAGACTGATTCGGGTAATGTGCTGCACAGTTCATCGGCAGTACTTCACTTAATCCTCGTGCATTACAGTTTTCGGAAACTCTCTTAATTCGAACCAATACAATATCACATAGGCTCCCTGGTCATCACTTCTAAATTCTGCTCATTAGCGAAGCAATCATAGACATATTTCGTGAGTGGATCTTAATTTGAAGTATGTTATTGGCAAATGGAATCATTCATATAGCTCACGTGGCGCATGTGAGCCATACGGTTTCCCAATCGCCATCATTATGCTCGAAACAATAATTGATCATGTTACGCATAGAAACGTTAAAAGGCTTATCTAATTACACATCTTTATCATTTGAGCAGTGTGGACATTTTGTTTTCAACCTACTATCAAATCGCATTTAGACTCTCATCTCTTCATTATGTATCAAGTAGGAGACTCCTTAACTCTTTTTGTCGCTCCTATCAGCACGAGACTGCTCCCAAAACAAAAAGACAAAGAAACGTTAGCGGCTAGTGGATGGAAGAATACACTAAATTGAGATGCGATTGATCCGATTGAATCATTTTACTGCTATACATCCTTTAAGTGAAATATTTGTTCGTTTTTGCGCCAATTTTGCTGTAGCAGGCTGCGTTTTTGGCATAATTTCTTGTTGATTTGCAGTTTCAGCGTTTCACCATCTTCAATCCGGGTATACGAAGCTATGTTTCTCGGACATGTCCTAATTGTTTGCTAATTATGAATATAAATCATGTTACTCATCTGTTGCTAATGGTTAAGCCAAAATGGTATGGTTTGACTAGAAAAACGTCGATGTTTCCAGATTAATTTTCTATTGATTGTTCTTATGGCATAACATAAATTTACATCGTCACGATCTCATACTGAACATGTTATCACAGATGTAGAGTTGCTAGTGATTAGATACTTACATACAGAAAACGAGAACCTGGAAAAAATGCGTCATGTTATGCACAGTTCAAGCGAAATATCCTGCTGGTGGGATGCGGTAGCTTATTTGTTTAGGAATTCCTAACCGAACCCCCCAAAAATTATATCGTTTCCTTTATAATTTTACATTGACAATCTAAGGTTGGTAATGGCTTTTTAATGTAACAGTGTCTATGTTTCATTGGTGGATTTGATTCAACGCACGCGCATTGTGTTATATGATACTGATATAACGTAGCTTCTATGTATTCCATTGTAAGGGGCAATAGGGTGGCCATTGTGTAACAGGGTGATACCTAAACTCGTAAGGTTGTGCTATTGTTGCAGTTATGCGGATTATTTATGGCTTGGTCAACACTGAGCTGCAATTCATTGCTATCTTAATTCTCGATTATGTCCGATTGTCAGCATTAGTTGATATATCGTGCACGTGATATTACATTATAGAAACGTGATGAAGGGCCCATTTCTGATCTTATCTAGAACGCAAAAATATATGCTTTTTCCTTATTGAAATGCCAGCAAATGGAAGATCGAACTCAACCTTACTTTTGAAAATGTCATCGAACAACCCAACTCAAGCACTTCACATTTTAACCTAAGCATTACTTGGGGATAACCACTTGTAATGGGATACCGTTCTCTAGGCGATCCCTGCAACAGTAATTATGGCGAAGAGCCGCTGATTAAATGGCTCTTCTTGTTCGAGCACATTTTTTTTTGTACAATCATTCCCACAATGCAGCACGGGTGTGGACAGGGAAATAATACTTACAACACACACAAAAATTATGTTCTTTCTTGCGTTAAATTACCTACATGGACAAACTCCTCGGATCGATCATAGAGTGCTGCTTATTTTAACTGTTTTTTGACAACTGATTAAGGTGTGCTTGACACCATATCTACGTAGATACTAAATTCTTGTTACATTTCCAGTTTTTCTTCGAATTATTTCACTTTGTGAGAACAATGTTGTCAAGACAGAGTAGACAGCAGTAGGGTTCCTAATTAGTCCACGTGTACTGGCAAATAACCGAGAATCTCATTCAGCCTTTCATAATGGCCCAGCATGTAGTTTATGTTGCGTTCATTTGCGTGATGAAATAGCAGATGACGCAGGTGAGAAATGAACAATGTAATCTATAATTGGCCGTTATACCTTGAAACACAATACCAATCACTTTGTGTAAGCATTTTGGCGTTTTTAACAAATCATGTTTTGCCGTATAACCCCGTCGAAATTAATACCACGTGTGCAATAGCAGCATACCATCAATTGCTGTACAGCAATCACCATGGTATTTAATTGTATTGAACCTATGTTGACTTATTACAATATTCGATCCGAAATAGTTGGTCATGCGACAAGTGTGACCTGAGTGACAAGTGCTGTCAAAGCAGCTTATCAGTATACAACCGTTAAACCCAGCTTAAATGGACCATCAATCTTTCCAATAGAGCCTACACAACTCACGAAGCTAGCTTAGAAATACAAAACGGCTACGGTCGCGTAGGGGACCCTTTGTACATTTGAATGAAATTATTTTGCTCAATTACGAGCACATGCCACTTATCACGTACGCCGCCTTAAGCGCTGCTCCATAGAGTGGCTTACATCGGTAAAATGCATGCTGTAATTCACCATATCCTAGGACAAATTAAGCCTATTTCGACATTTACGGCGTGTTTTGTGTTTGTCATGCTTAAAGTGATGCGACGGAAAAGTTTAAAGAAAGCGATTTTTGCCAAGCACAATCCTAGATTGCAGATTGCAGTTAACAGAGAGTGAAATGCATTTGGGAATGTATTACGCAATGGCGTGACGTCATTCAGAGGCACATTAGCTTGATCAACATATATTGCATCACATCTTTATTCTTACTAACGGAAGCTGCAATATGAACACATAATTAATTAAAATTCACCAAGCAGAGGCAAGCGTCATCTTTGTTTCCCAGGGCACTTACATTCAAGTGCCATCTTTGAATATATTTTTCAGCGGGACAGAGTGGCAGATTTGTCTTGATGAGCACTTTAAACGTCAAACATCATATAATGCAGGGAATAACCCAGGTAAATAAAACGGTTTGACATTATTTAACAATGGTTGATACAACGCCATTGACTTGACTGTATAATTATAAACACTCAAAATCGTGTTTTATATGTAGGCTCATATCACCATATGGTTTCTCCGAGGTTGGAAAAGCAATTCACCTTCAAATATATCCCATACGGCAAGTACCTGCTTATCACATAACTCTTGAAATGGAAAATATCATTTATACGAATTTCATGTAAAGACGTGTTACAAACTATGAGTTTGGTTCCAAACGTCAATGCATGAGAGGTTTTTTTCATATTCAACGACTTGCATACCTTTGGGAATTTGGCGACCTTGGCAACTATGGTACCAACAACATCTACTTACTATGTTCATTTTTCAATGTATTCAAGCAATCACTGCACAAATGTATTTTTTCATTACGTCTGTATGTTTCACTGCGCCACCATCTCTTAATTGCAGCATCTTAAGACTACGGGAAAAATCGGAATAAGCAAGCCAAGTAAAAGCTCTTACTAACTTCATAGCAAGGTATCGACTTTTGGTATAGTCTTGAGTTCTTTTTAGTTAATCATTTTACTAAACAAGCCCATCACAACAGATATGTGGACAAAAGAGTACATATAGTCCGTCACATTTTCACAAATGTTACATGAGTAGGATGCATTAGTTTGCCCTAGAGTATGGTGCGTCCGAATATTTAATGTTGGTGTCATGAAGGGAGCCGTCCAAGCATCACAATCATCCTCATCCATCACCGTCGCGATATCACCTCGTAGTTGAGAGTGACGTTACACCCCAATATTACCATTACCCTGGAGGGGGAATCAAAACGAGATGTAACTATGCTTTAAGATACCCGTTTAAATTGTATCTAAGCTTGTTACAATACGTAACGATTCATCTGAAGACAAGTAGTGAGACGTAATTATTTCCCGGACGTCACGACTTCATTGGACATAGCCTCAAGACGAAAAGCGATGCGTAATAATATGTTTGGATGTGGAATTCGGAAGAGTGTTGATAAGTACTTATTTATCTCGACGTGGTTATCCATACGTGCAGTAATACGTAACGATTCCCTTGCTGATTGGATCCAGAGGTGTCGTGATACATAACTACTGTCCTGAACACGGAAATAAGACGGCAATATCCTCTCAGAGGTGCAGACGAGTAGCGATACAATAAGTCCTCCCACAGGTCTGATCATCTCCTGGTGATATGTTTTCACCATTAAAGAGATTTGCCACTTTAAAGGGATCCTCACATCCTGATACATAAAGCGCAATGCGTCCCTTACATAGGACATCTATTCACCAGCAACCGGCACCGACTTTGTCCATATTTCTTTGTGATACCTCAACATTCGATCGCATATAATAGTCGGTATTAAATAATTATGATAACCTCTTGAGAACCTTGTTAAACAATGTAATTGCCAGACAATGTAGCCAACAGCAGAATCGTACACACCAGTTACCATCGTCCCTCTTCTCTACTGGTGAAGTATATCGAATGCATTTATAAGTAATTTGCAGTCAGCGCGCGTTCAATGATAGCAATATATTTGAAACGTCAGCATATGTTACCTGGAAACAGCAAACAAATACTCTTCGGGTAACATATGCAATCCGTCAATCTATGCACCGGAAGCCGTATGCAATATCAGTGGTTCCAAATAGTCCAAGCCATTAACGGGTTCACAATGTGAATGATAGCCAAATAGCGCAGCGTTTAGCCCGATATTTATGGATTATTCCATTGTGATTGCATTGATCTTGCGCAATGCAACTCTACAGCTGCTATTACAAGCAGCCGAAAATATGCAACCGAAAGACACTTAGTTTATTATTACTTAAACACCAAGTATATATTCTAGCTTGACATCGCTCTGACGTAGTATGAATGATAGGGATACATCAGTGGAGTTACGACTGAGCAAACATGGCTTTCCACCACACGCCCATTATTCAACCACTGTAAATAACGAGCTATGGTGCAAGTTAATATACCACTAACATAACTGCTTGTTAGCTATCCTACAACACTAAGTACGTTTATAAACTTTCATTTGAAAACCTTATCCTCGAATGAAAAGACAGATGTCCCTGACCAGCTATGAATATTGATGTTACACAATTGCCTCAACCATGATGAGCTCATGGACATGGCAGTATGTGGTCATTATATAACATATTCAACTCACAAAATACAGCATCACTACCCTTTAGTAGTACAGGTATATAACCTTGGGTATATCATCATGCGGTTATTCCGACAGATAGTAGACAATCGGCCTAAAGCAGTACTACATAATAAAATAGTTCTGTCAATGGCTTATGCCCAGATATACGATTTACTGAGTGCACGTGTGTCATACCGCACATGGTATCAAAGTTATCAACGACCACTCATAATACACTTATGGGAAGAAGACAAGCAATGTGTAAAAGCTATATATAATTGAACTGAGGCCTTCGATTACAATTAATACGGCTAATTTGAATGATATATCCCTTTAGTATAAAGGTGTCCCCTATCAGATTGAGTAGCCGCCCGATATTTTTTTAGGAGCGACTTACCCAATGATATGCTGCAGTGGTCACGAAGCCCTCGTGAATGTCCCTGTACATCCCATTGCCAAGCATATATCAGGATCGCTTTAAAGGTGTCCATAGTACAATGAGAATATATTGGCTAACATGTTGTGCACGATATAACGTGGTTATTGTACACCTGCTTACCATAAGTGAAGGTCCGTTGTGCACAAACCACTCTCCTTAACGTTAAACGTCGGGAACAGATGTGCTTTAATACCCCCAACGATGAATGACTGGGAGTTTAACGTTAGCCGTTAATTGAATGCCACGTTCTAATTGCATCCCAATATATGGGGATGGCATACCTGGCATCAGCATCGCAACTGCTGCTTGTAATTCCGTCAATTTATGGGCCGCTTATTCCCCGGAAACCCACGGCACTACACATCTTTCATATATGTTTAAAGGACACTAAGATGTACTTCAGCACAAGCTTTCATTTTGGAGGAATAGCATAAAGGACACAGTAGTGAGATAGTAAATACTTATCAAAATGCTACCTGCTACAGAAAGGATTGCATAACAACATGGAAAAGGAGCCAAATGCCCTATCATGAATGAAATACACGGGTGTTCAAATGGATTGACCAAATATGACAGTATGTCATTGTCTTGACAGGCCGTTTAAAAACCGGAGGCAACATTTTCCAACCTAGACACTTAGCAAACTTTGCCTAAATGCACTCAAGTAAACCATCGCTCATTCAAATATCTTAACTATTTACTCATATAGTAGCTAGATTTAAAGTCGGAAACACTTGAATAGAATTGCCGATAACACTGATGAGCCAAAAACGAATGTAGTTAGATAATATTGAAGCAACCGAGTCAACGAGTTTGAGCAACTAATGCAATATTATGGGTATACGTTCCTTTCCAAAGTATGTACACAGAAACAATCAAGTCGACGATAATGCAATGTAAACAAGATACGCACTTGCGTGGCACTTAAAATTTTCCATGACCAAGACCAGTATGATGGGCCGATTTAGCAATGCTGCTTTAATATTTGATATCAGAGTGATTATATGGTGTGTGGAATGAACTCACTACACAGAGTAGGCTGCGAGCGGACCAGAATAAAGGGCATATGGGACCAATTATCGGGATGAATATTGTCGTCCTTTGATTTAACGTTGAATTATGTACTTGATCACGGACACATAAAGCTCTATGCTGAATGCACTCAGGGTTGATCCCTGATTGTAAGCATATATTGATTAACAAGAGTGATATACCAATGCCTCATAAATATTAACTGGTGTATGCGGCGACCTGACATAAAAATATTTTAATCTGCTTTGTCTTAACCGGTAACTAAACTTCGAACAGACTTTTTGATATTTCCAAACACTACTAATTTCATTTGGAGAAAACTTGCTGGTCTTATGGATTACATTGGTTGTGGTGAAGCTACCCCCCCCCCCCACCCCCCCCCCCCCCCCCCCCCCACACACACACACACACACACACACACACACACACACACACCGTACACACACACACACACATACACACACACACACATACACATTCTTAACAACACACATATTTATCACACACATACGTTGCACACCAGGTGACACACACACTGCACATTCAACACACACACACACCAGGTGACACACAACGATTTGGCACGATGATTGCAGTTATATCTGGAACGCTTGATGTTTGAGCGAATAAATATCGAGTGTACCTTATTTGCATACGTTTTTATTGGAAAAGCAATATGATGTCGGGAGCACTTGTTTGAAACCAGAAGGCAAATTATGCCTGCATAAATAGTTCTTAGTAGTATGATGCACATTGTCATCGACACTGTGTAGCCGAGCTCTAGTCTTCCCAGCACGGAATACACATAGATTTTTTACGAGTAGCCTCTATTTAGGTCAACGCCTTCAAACATCCAGACGTTGGCAAACTCTATCCCAACAGACGTTCACATTCTTCGTTTTCTGACGAGCATGATCTCACAATCGCATATTCCGAACCTTATCAAAAATCAACATAAAGCCCAAATTTGGGAAGACTATACATTGACGGATACTGCTCATTTGATAAAACAATGTCTAAACATAATCTTATATTGGATGTCATAGGGCGATGATAACCTGTAATGACTTCAGTATCTCCATAATTAGCAATTTTGGATATGTATCTAATTTAGGGCATCATTGTGATTTTCATTACAGCATATTGACAGACCTGCTTAGTGACTTGAGTATTATCAATGTGGTCTATGAAGCTATATGCTTAACAGTGACGCATCTGCGATAGCTTTATATGCAAGACGAAAAAACGAAAAAAGCACAACAGTGATTCGGTTCGTTCATGCTCGAAATAATGTAGTTTTATTGTAATGTAGTAAACCGAACCATGCAAAAATGCAATTTGTCCGCACACGAAATGATCTTCACGGACATTTTGCTAAGTTGGGTGGTGCGTCAGAAAATTGACAAATCGTACCCTTGTATTGCTGTATGAGCGTGAATGGGTATCATGCATGCCGCTTCTGTGCTGTGTGTTTATCTCAATTTATTGATATAAATAGCTCGGAAGAAGCATGCATTAACTGCATGCCCATCAAGTGTAAGCTGGAAAACAATAGACTGCAGCATACATCATATTCGCCGGAGGCTCTGACGTTAGAATATGTTACCATAACTCTAAATAACGCTACATTCCAAAACAGCTTCTTGTCGGGCAGTGATTGCTGGTAAATTCGGACCAATTTGCTGTTTCCAACGGTTGTAATAGTAAGACACACGTAGGCGGATTAAATCTTTCCTGTGCGTCGGATTATATAACAGGTGTGTCAGAAACAGGTACAAAGGTCGGTGCAGTCCATACTGTATACGTCACGGCCTTGCACCAGTTAGTTCTCGGCCTTCTTCACTGACAAACAGATACCATGAATGAATATACCTTTCAACACCTTCGTATTAAGCATATTTTAAGGCCATTCTGCTCACTTAACCACAGGCCAAGGGTAGGTAGCCGTATACTACACTATCATTAGCCACTATGGATTGACTTGCTCAGCACCTGGTGTACCTGAGGTATGGGATATTGTATGATGTTGGCTGATGCGATGGGTGGGTTAATAGGAACATTGTCAAGTTAGGTGCAATTACAGCAATATCTACTTTTGGTAGGTCTCGGTTTCTCTTTATGCACAGTTGAATTAGCCGATGATATATAGTTTACAGCTGTGATAATAGCGCACGCTGGAACCTCGGTGCGAGGCTATATGTGAAGATGCCAACTGGGAGCCACGTGATGCTTTGTCATTGTCTCTCATTAAACCACGTGCAATTGTCTGTCGACCTCATTCTTATCCATATAATATGGTTAGATGAGAAAGCTGTGCATACAACAACGCGGTTAACAATAAAATCGTTAACACATTGCCACACCTTAAAGCGCCTTCTCGTTGTGACTATCTAAGGTATCTTTCCGTTATAACATCTTTTATTGCTAGGTGTGTTCTTACATAACCAGTGGTTATTGAAACAAATGAGCCAACAAACAACTACATGTACGCATTAGCTGGGTTTTCAACCACACCGGAATCTTTTGCATTGAGTGACCAATTATATTAGTCCCACAAATCTGCTGCATGAAAAGATAAATCGACCCTGTTCCTGTTACGTAATGGAGAAGAAATTGCCAGATTACCTGGTCAAAATCGCTTGGGGAGCTGTTGACATTCATTCAAAATTTGTCATGAACAAAGCATCCATAACATAACAGAACGATGCATGGCGAATGATAGATTCTGGTTATGGCCCACCTTTGTGCGTTTTCGTCATACAAACGACCTTAACAAATTGTACCAATGGTCATTTTTGTCAAATGGTATGGGACAAGGCAGGGTGTGATGCCTCCTATAACCAAGTAGGCGCTGTGGAACCCCGTACTTTGTGAGTTCTCCTTTTAACGGTGCAATATCATGCAAATGCTTCATGTTACATCTAGCTCATAGTTGTGACACTTATTACAATTTCCTCTTCAGTCTGAGAGTTTTAAAAGATGGCGCTTCATAGATGGCGACCATGATGCTGTTGGATATGTATTTCTATTCTTTGTGAATCGCCATAACTAAACCGAACGGTGGTTGAAAATGTTGTGTTTTATTATTTACTTTGAAGATGAATCGACTTAATATTCTGAGAATATTTGCCTGTTCATGAGGTATTTTCATTTGACGTCGCCAGAAAATAACGATGGCGGGGGCATTTAATGTGTATCTATCCTGATTATGGACCAGGATTGTCTTTGATAACGAGGCTTTTAGCGCCTCGTATCGCTCAACCTCGCTACAATATAGGTCCTGCTGTTGACATTTCTGGTGACCTTTTATGGTAATTGACAGCGACTTTACAAAACAAAATTGCATTTGTCAATGAATGACGAATTGCCTTACAAACGCAATAGATCACTTAGCCATCGCACGTCATTATATCATAGCCCTGGCCTGTTATGCCAATGGGAAAGGATGATCCTTCAATCCACTAGAAAATGTACCACACACAAAGCGCTGTTAACTTCCGAGGCGAGCTTGAACAAGGTTATCTGTATCAATAAGCGCCAAGACTAATTCATTAATATTGTATATTCAGTGCTTGTAGTGATCGCCCGATGTGGACGTACTCACAAAACTATAAATATCTAAAAGAGGCTTGCAAAATTGACGTTTTTGTTTAATGTGAAAATCAGATTGCCCTTCTGAATGTGCGAGAACTTATAACACTTAAACCAGTAACCATGGTTGTTGAATAATGCACAATATTCGGATTATCGCCTCCATTAGCAATGCCACTCGGGCGCTGTCACTTAGCCTCGCTCTCGTCTGGTGGTTACCGGAATACTCCAACGATGCTCATACATTTTCAGTCATTCTACCAAAGACAATCTGCTACTGGCCACTTCTATGACGCATTCCTAAAATCGACTTGCTGAAAGATGGCCATTATTACCAATTCTAGTTGCGATGTCATAAATATCATTATACAGAGACTTAATCAAGTCATGTCGCCGTCTACTGAACACGGTGGATCATCGCTAGATGCGCACCTCAGCCGAGCAGACCAAGTAAGCTCACATGTGCATGCTGTTCGGAAACAATAATGTTTGTATGAATCACCCTTGCCTTCCAAAAATTAGTGTATGACATGTTTAGGAGCATGCAGTAAACTAGGGTTAATATTCCGCTAATAACCAACTTCCAACATTCCATGCAGACAAAACTAGTTCGCATACATGCATAAGTCAAGTCATATCTAAGCGTACTAATATTAGTTGACGGCTGCTAACACGAACAGCTTCTAATGGAGCTGTGAGAATGGATATTCATGAAACGGACTGAGAAGATGGGCGGATGAAATGGAGGGTAATCGGCCCCAGGTGCACCTTCAACGTTGCGTTACGAAACTGGTTACATTCACAGTACATGATTGCAATGATAATGGCCGATCTATCATCAGATCAAGTTCCCGGAAAGCACTCAAATATCCGCCTTGGTAAGCACATGTTTCCATATCAACACAAGTCAGATACAAGACGGCAGAATGTACCTACTAACGCATATTTATGTGTACAAAAAGCCTTCATCCAATGTGTGCTTGTAAAAATGATGCGACACTCTAAATTAAATAGGCTGAATAAAGTAGAAGCTCATTGTCGAGGGAAAAACTATTCTTTGAGTATGGGCGAGTCAACCTTGCTCACAGGATAGTGGGTCACGATGGATAAAATAGACCTTTCATGTTATGGCAATTTGGCAACCTTTCTAGTGCACAATGCTCTAGACTGTCATCTAAATTCTAAGTATCCTCATTTCCAGCCAGCTTGTCAGTCGTAATCTGTGCTAATTTTCCATGCCTATATTTTCCGTGTATAACAATGTTTGTTATAATGGGTGAACCTAAGAAAGGCGCTACAAGCAATATGTTGATTAAATGTAAGCCAATATACCACCAACTTCTATCCGCGGACCTGTGTTGTGGATTCGTAATGACCTGCGTATCACAGGCTGGGGCTATATTTTATGATACAATTTTGGATCCCAACTTTCTACTATTCTGGGAATAGTTTCTTTTCGTCAACGTATGTGTCAACTTTACATATAAACTCTTCGCAATCAAACCAGGGTCAACCTTTCAATTTAGGCGGGAAATTAATAGCCGTATATGACATTTCACGACAATCACCATTGAGCACAGAATGAGGCGATACAATGGTCGCTTACATGTATTATTAGGAGAAATGGAGGCGTTACTACACTTAACACCCATAAAGCAAATGAAGTGACACACACCTTGTAAAGCTAGCCATTCCACGAAGCTAAAAGCTAATAAAGCAAAAGAATCGTCCACTCGTGCTGTTAAGTAATTGAAGCCGGTAAACATAGATGACTTCTTTAAATATACATACATGCAGGCATTGTGGGCATTCTGTAAGTTATTGCTACTCCCTGACATTTAGATTATCCCTTAGGAGACAACGGCTACCTAACCCAACGCTTAGGCTTCATAACCAGACAATGCAAGTGTTAGCATGGCTGAATATTGTTGTGAACAGGCAGAGATTTAATATATTGGATACGGAATTATTACATTGTTATGAGAACGACATTTATGATCGGTGCAACAAGGGCAGACGTTGACGAGCTTGGACTTGAACCACATACATGTTGAAACGAGAGCTTCTGATAATCCCGCAAAGGTTCATCCAACTAGTCCTCACGCAGCAACCAATTCATGGGGAAGTACAGAGGGGCAATTTGAATGCACGTTGTCATGTAAAATCGTGGCTGATGATTAGAGAAGAGGAAGATGCATGTTGCAATGTCAGTATCTATGTATCCGCAGCGTATACCACCACTAACATATCATCTTTGGATTGTCAGCGATGACCGAGTACGCGCGCCCGTATCAACATTCACGAATGCTCTTTGTGGTAGGCCTCATGTAGTGGTATCAGTACAAGAGAGCATTTTCATGGATAACCGTGTTACTACAGGTTTTAGAACGTCAAATACCGTAACCAAGCTACCCGGTTCTAAATCTACTTATATCGTAAGAATAAATAATATTGTCTTACATTCTCGTGGGGCTATCGTGCTATTGTCGCATTGACATCGTACATGTTGTATAAAGAGTCTAGATTCCCGGCATGTGAATAACATGTGCTATAAAAGAGTCCTGTGGTCTAAAGGCTATTGCCCCTTAGGTGCCCTCTGCACCGAGTTAACGCGAGTGTTCGTGCGACTAGTTGATATGCCTATACTTAGTATAAACCGTTATTACTTATGCAATTCTTATTTTGCACACGTTTGCAAAATTTGGATTTCCTATCCACATTTGCTCGGATTTTGTTTGATCTAGAGTCACGTGATAGTCGGTGATGACGTTATAGTGGCTAGAAAAATGGAACATGGTCTCTCGGCTATGGATATCAGCAAGTCACCATAACAACTATTTCTAGCATGAGGCAGGCACATCGTGTCGTGATATCTGCCTATACACATATAGTTCAATGACACCTGGCACAGAACGCAAAATTAAGCATCGTATCGCTTTCGGATACAGCACCGACATCAAGATGGAACGAGTGGGATTGCACATCAATACGATTGCGTTCCGTGTAAACCAATCAAGATATGTTTCAGTGAAAAAGATGTCCCTGACCGGCCACAAACTGATATGGCCACACCTTACTAGATATGAACTGTGGAAAATCCCTAGCAGAAATATCTGGTGGCTTAACAACACATAGAGCCGAATACAAATGTTGTACATAGTCTAGATTCCCGGCATGTGAGTACATTCTAATATAAAAGAGTGCCTGTCAAAGGCGATTACACAGAGTTACTCAGACAATCTCTTCCCGTGGACTAGTGTACGCTTTATTTAATATAGAGAACATCAGATTGTAAAGTATGGCCTGTCACTCGGCAGCAGCTTACTGTCGTGCGTCCTCTGTCTTTCCTGTAGCGGCCATCGCTGGGCACGAGTTACTCTTCGCAACTTAATATCTGCAGCAGATATTTATATTTGTTCAAATGCCGCACTTATTCTTGCCGAGACATCTGCTATGACTTGCGTGAAAATTTGTAAAGAGCAGTTGCAGTCACGACAAATGTCAATATTTAAATCCCTACAAGTCTCTGATACCATACCTCGAATGCCATAAATCGTTTCACATTGGACGGTTTTCAAATGATTGGATATATCTAGCTTTACCCTGTATAACGCGACCCTGTTTTTATGGAATAAAAGAGGATGACCACCCTCACACGCGGGCCAGCAGTAAGTGGCCTATTGTCACCGAACTGCTTTGATTAGCAATAATATCAACAACATAAGTCGAGGTGCAATACGTGGGGTAGTTTACAGCCTCGCCTTTTGACCCTCAAGCAGTGGATGTGACAATCTGTCTGGTTACTTATGATAACCTGAAATAGCAATCCCATCTCTGACAGGGTATGTAAAACATCCTTGAGAACGACGTGCTCCCTGGCAGTGTCCCCCCCGCACAAACACACACACACATACGAATTATATTACGATGCATGACAACACCCACACACGTAGCACGTCTAGCAGGCATAGCTGCCAATATTGCAACCCGCGTGGCTTTATAACCTAACATGACCGTTTCTCAGGGGCTGATACTCCATCTGCATACTTTGAAGGTTTGATATATTGCGAAACGCTTTGAAGATTGAGCAGCCGCCCGTGATTTATTGTAGTGACTTTATTGCCAACATTTCTAGTTTGTGCAGAATATTGTTTGTGTCTACAAAGGCTATTGTTTTTGAGCAAAATACAATAATAATCATGCCATCTAATCGACAGAAAGGCGCTCGGAACGTTCGGAAAACGTAGCTAGTATTCGGTTTGGAAGAGTAATTTGACGTATTTTAACACAACATCATCGATTACGTATTATGATACATAATTCAATAAGAATGGCAGAATGCTTACCTAGTAGTTAGTTCCACCACTGCAAGTTATTCCTTCGATTTATGGGCCGCTTATTGACCACACACAACCCTTACTGATACATTATGCAGCTAGATGAGCACAAGTTATCTGTTTGAGAAATAACATATTGGTTTATATTAGTGAATGTAGCCGGCAAAGGTGAAGGACGTCGCTACATCAAGTTATTGCCACATGACGCATGGCGACGTGACATCACTATATAAACACCAGTTTTATTGTGCAACAGCTGCAACATTTATGATTAAAGTGGAAAGTCAATCAGAACACAAATATCATAAAGGAAAATAACGGGGAATGTCGGCGTTGTTGCATTGTGTTGGGTGCTACTGAGAGTTTGCCGTGACCAAGACCAGGATGCTGCGTGAATATAACCCACATATTAGTGAAATGTTTGATTTCGGATAAATGATGCGTGGAGTCAAGTGAACTCACTTTGCAGAGTATGTAGTAAATGGGTTGGAATGTACAGCATGCGCTTGATGGTCTGGCACAAAGTACCAAGACAACAAAAATGCATTGTTATTGCGCGCCGGACATGCAGCATTGCATACTTACATCAAAAAGGAGCTCAGTGGGATCTTGTAACAGAATTTTGCTAACCATTCAACCCATATATAACCTGAACGTAAGCGAGTTTTCGTCACTGCATTAAGTTGTTTATTGCAAAGTGGGCGAAATGTTTGTTTTTGTGTCATTTTCTGGGATTTATAGTACCCATGAAACGAAGCCAATTCTTAACCTGTAACAGCCATGCACTCGAATGACTTACAAATCAACGATATGAACCAAAAGATCTGGTTTAAAACAGAAGGAACATTATCCCTGAATATCTTTATAGTAAAATATGGATCCTCAATGAAACAATTTGCCAAATAATGACACTGTGCAGCCGCGCTCTAGTCATCCCAGCATGGAATATATACATATTTGTCAAGATTGGTCTCTATTAAGGTCAATTTCTTAACAGATTATTCACAGAATTGACTTAACCATCCCCATTCAAACTTATTCCCAGCATGACCTCACCGACGTATAATATTCGCAAACTTATCATGCAACGTAGCCCCTTAATTGCAAAGAATATGCATTTACGGAGTGAAATTCATTCTCCGAGTGTAGGTCCTGCTGAAACGATTAAAATAACGTCTGCAATGTGTCTAAATTGGATTTCATCGGGCGATTATACCCCGTTATAACATCAGAATTATATAAGTTATTTTGAAATGCATGAAATACAAAAAAGCAGTGTGATTTTTATGATGTATATTGACATATGTTTATAGTAATTCGAGCCTATTCAGCGTGGTCTTTGCGGCTTGATGTTTTCAAGACGAGCATCGTACCATCCGTAATTTTTGTGAGAAAAGGAAATTGTTTTCATAAGTATTTACCGCGTGATGCAACGTATCATTGATGATTATGAGCGCCACAGAACAAACGAATGCTTTGTTTCGTTCATACTCAAATTTAATAGATTAGTAACGGTCAAAACGACGTACAACACTACTTGATAAATACGGAGGCGTGGTAGCACCACCATTCAGATGCCTAGCTCTTATACGTTGGATCAACCCTAGTGCTGTTGTTTATTTCATGGTATTGTCATCTAATGGCGAGCGTGTATTCTACTCATTTTTACAAACACCACACCGCTTATCGGAATGACATCGCCTCAATTGGAATTGAGTGCCAGATTTGCAACAACACTAATGCATAGATGTGGACATGAATACGTGACGAATCAACTGTAGGTCTGGGCAACGGGATACCGTAACATTGCTCTGATATATTTGAAATAGTTGCGTAAACGTAAATGAATGTACCTCCACAACGTCAAGGGTAAAGCGTTGCCTAGTTGTAATTGATCTAAACGACGGTGTCGCGCCATAAACTGATACAGCACGACCCATTGATTGTGATATAGTGAACAACCACAATGTATTCTATCGACCTCATCCTTAACCACATAAATAGAATTTACATATCACCTAGTCAGCATCGCTTGGGAAGCTTTTGGCATTTAGTCAGAATTTGTCAGGTGCTGCACCTCAGCCGAGCCGACCAAGTTAGCTTACATATGCATGCTGTTCAGAAAAAAAACGTTTGTGTGAATTGCCCTTGCCTTCCATAAAATTAGTGCATGGCATGTTTAACAGAATGTAGTAAACTAGGGTTATTATTCCCTATCAATCTACCAGGTGTGCAATTAAACCAACTACACACTTTCCATGCAGATAAAACTAGCTTACATACATGCATAAGACAAGTCGCATCCAAGCGTATTAATATTAGTCTACGGCTGCTGACATGAACAGCTCCTAATGGAGCTGTGAGAAGGGATGTTAATCATGAGATGGACTGAGAAGATGGGAGGGTGAAATAGAGTGTGATCGGAGCCAGGTGCACCTCCAACGTTGCGTTACGAAACTGGGTTCATTCACAGTACATGATTGCAATGGTTGCAATGATAATGGCCGATCTATCATCAAATCAAGTTCCCGGAAAGCACTCAAATAACACAAGTCAGATACACGAAGGCAGAATATACCAACTAACGCATATTTATGTGTGCAAAAAGCTTTCATCCATTGTGTGCATGTGAAAATGATGCGACACTCTATAGTAATTAGGCTGAATAAAGTAGATGCTCAGTGTCAAGGGAACAAACTATTCTTTGAGTAGGCGCGAGTCAACCTAACTCACAAGATTATGGGTCACGATGGATTTAATAGACCTTCCATCTTATGGCAATTCGGCAAATTTGCTAGTGTACAATGCTCTAGACTGTCATCTAAATTCTAAGTATCCTCATTTTCCGCCAGCTAGTCAGTCGTAATCTGTGCTAATTTTCCATGCCTATATTTCCGTGTATAACAATGTTGGTTATAATGAGTGAACCGTAGAGAGGCCCTACAAGTGATATGTAGATTAAATTAAAGCCAATATGCCACCATCCACTTATGCTTTTGACATATTAACACAAACTTCTATCCTCAGAGCGGTGTTGTGGATTAGTAGTGATCTGCGTACCACAGACTGGGGCTATATCTTATGATGCAGTTTTGGATCCCAACTTTTCGCTATTCTGGAAAAAATTTCTATTCGTCAACTTATGTGTCAACTTTACATATAAACTCTTTTCAATCAAACCAGGGTGAACCTTTCAGTTTGGGCGGCAACGTTATAGCCGAATATGACATTATACGACCTCTGAAGCTATACACACTGACAACAAAGCGACAATCACCATTGAGCACAGAATTAGGCGATACAATGGTCGCTTACATGTATTATTAGGAGAAATGGAGGTGCTACTACACTTACCACCCATAAAGCAAATGAAGTGACGCACACCTTGGAACGAATGGGATTGCGCATCAATGCGATTGCGTTCGGTGTAAACCAATCAAGATATGTTTCAGTGAAAAAGATGTCCCTGACCGGCCACAAATTGATATGGCCGCACCGTACTAGATATGAACTGTGGAAAATCCCTAGTAGAACTATCTGATGGCTTAACAAGACCATGAGCCGAACACAAATGTTGTACACTTTTCAACTTAATATCTGCAGCAGATATTTATATTTGTTCAAATGCCGCACTTATTCTTGCCGAGACATTTGCTATGACTTGTGTGAAAATTTGTAAAGAGCAGTTGTAGTCACGACAAGTGTCAATATTTAAATCCCTACAAGTCTCTGATACCATACCTCGAATACCATAAATCGTTACACATTGGACGGTTTTCAAATGATTGGATATATCTAGCTTTACTCAAATTCTGTATAACGCGACCCTGTTTTAATGGAATAAAAGAGGATGACCACCCTCACACGCGGGCCAGCAGTACGTGGCCAATTGTCACCGAACTGCTTTGATTAGCAATAAATCAACAACATAAGTCGAGGTGCAATACGTGGGGTAGTTTACAGCCTCGCCTTTTGACCCTCAAGCAGTGGGTGTGACAACCTGACTGGTTACTTATGATAACCTGAAATAGCGGTCACATCTCTTACAGGGAATGTAAAACATCCTTTGAAAGCGATGTGCTCCCTGGCAGTGCCCCCCCCCCCCCCCAAAAACACACACACACACGCGCGCACAACGCACACACACACACACACACACACACACACACACACACACACACACACACACACACACACACACACACACACACACACACACACACACACACACACACACACACACACACACACACACACACGAACCATATTACGATGCAACAACAAACACTCACGTTTTTGACGTCCCTAGGATATTTTGGAACTTTTTTTTCCGTGAAGAGGATTAAATGTCCTTAACTGTTTGGACAACATAAATTGACATTTCACTGTATAATTCGCCTCCGTCTCACTACTTGCTTTATAAATATCATCAACAAGCCGGGAATTAAACTCGTACCGCCGAATAGGCTCGAAAAAGCAACATTTAAAAAATACTTAAAGAGAGACTGCACTGCATTTCATATTGTGATGGCGTATAGCAACATGATTGCGACGAGGAGGCTCAGCCCAAGGTGACAATGATGACCTCTAACCAGCCCACGTAGCATGTCTAGCAGGCATAGCTGCCAATATTGCAACCCTCGTGGCTTTATAACCTAACATGATATTTCTTATGAACTTTAACGCTTTAATACATTGCGAAACGCTTTGTGGATTGAGCATCCGCCCGTAATCGGTTATAGCGACTTTATTGCCAGCATTTCCAGTTTGTGAAGAATATTGTTCGGGTCTACAAACGCGATTGTTCTTGGCAAATATCATGATAATGACGCCATCTAATCGACAGAAATGCGCTCAAAATGTCCGGAAAACGTAGCTACTATTCGGTTTGGAGGAGTAATATGACGTATTTTAACACAACATCATCGATTACGTATACTGATACATACTTCGGTAAGAATAGCAGAATGCTTAGCTAGTAGTTAGCTCCACCACTGCAAGTTATTCCTTCGATTTATGGGCTGCTTATTGACCAAACACAACCCTTACGGATACATAATGCAGTTAGATGAGCACTAGTTAGCGGTTTGAGAAATAACATATTGGTTCATATTAGTGAATGTAGCCGGCAAAGGTCAAGGACGTCGCAACATGACATTACTTTGTAAACACCAGTTTTATTGTGCAACTGCTGCAACATTCATGATGAGAGTGGAAAGTCTATCAGAACACCAATATTATATAGGAAAATAACGGGGAATGCCGGCGGTGAGGCAGTGTTAAGAAGACACTTTCGTGGTGCCTCGGAGAGATTTCCGTGATCCAGACCTGGACGTTGTGCCAATATAACCCACATGTTAAATTTATATATTGAAATGTTTGACTTCCGATAAATGATGTGGTGTGTCGTGGAAACTCACTTAGAAGAGTAGGTAGTAAGTGGGCTAGAATGTACAACATGCGCTGGATGATCGGGTACTAAGTATCGAGACAGCGCAAACGCATTGTTATCGTGCTCCTGACATGCAGCATTGCATACTAACATCAAACAACGACAGAGTGGCATCTGGTGACTGAACCTCGCTAACCATTCAACCCATATTCAATCTGAACATAGACGAGTTTTTCCGCCACGGCATGAAGTTGTTTAGTGCAAAGTGGTCGACTTGAATGTTTTTGTGTCATTATCTGGGATTTATAGTACCCAATAAACAAAGGCAATTTTGAACCTGTGACAGCCATGCACTCGAATGACTTTCAAATCAACGACATGAACTAATAGATCTGGCTTTAAACAGAAGGCCTATTATCCATGAATATTTTTTTAATATAATGGGGATCCTCAATGAAACAAATGAAAAGTCATCACAGCATGGAAAATATACATATTTGTTAGGATTGACCTCTACTGAGGTCAATTTCGTTCAAGATTATTCACAGAACTGACATAAAAAATAACATTTAAACTTTTTCCCACGTTCTTCGTTAAAAAATAAGCATGACCTCAGGGACGTACAATATTCGCAAACTTATCATGCATCGTAGCACCTAATTTGCAAAGAATATACGTTAAAAGCGAGTAGGTACTGCTACCATTATATCCCGTCATGATATCAGAATTATATTTTTTAGGCAATTTTGAAATGCATGGGATTCAAAAAAGCATAGTGATTTTTATGGCGTATATTGACGCATGTTTGTAGTAACTCGAGCCTTTCCAGCGTGGTCTTCGCGGCTTGATGTTTTCAAGACGAGCATCGTATCGTCATTACTTTTTTGTGAGAAACGAAAATTGTTTTCATTAGTATTTAGCGCGTGATGCAACGTATCATTAATGATTGCAACAGAGCAAAAGAATGCTTTGTTTCGTTCATACTCAAAATAATGGATTGTTCGGAGTTACGGTCAAAACGTGACCTGTTGTTGATATGTATAACAGTACACATATGTGTTGATTCCTGATACTCAACAGAGTAAACCCACGATGTCATGGAATAGTAATCGTATCATCTATGTACACTAGCTCCTGCTAAATGATTATGTTAAAGTGAGTGTGATACATTTTTATTTAGCGTCCACGGCGTGGAGGACTTGCTTTGTGTCTGCTCTCATGCTGATATTATTCCTTCCGACAAACAAGGTTTCTCCACCAGAAAACCAACTGTATGCTACATAGTATCAGCAGGTTCTGTCCGGAGTCAGTCCTCATATCTTGATAAACCTAGTGTATACCACAATTGGATTTCCATTATACTGGGATGTTCTTGTAGAACATGCAAACTGTTGAATAGACCACATGTGATCGAAGGCTCTCGTCCCCGATGACGACGAAAAATGAGTTTCGGGCGACTGGAGGACTTGCATTCTTTTCGACTTCCCCCCGATTGAATGGAAGCTAGCATATCTTACGCCAGATAGCATGTTTCGACAAGCGCCCGTATCATCTCTTGTTTTAGAATGTTGCGTTACAAGCAATCCTTAACAAAAAGCAAATTTTAAGGTCAACTAAGCTGGACTCTGTTTCCAAAACCAATACTTGATAGACTTTTCTTCATGAAGAATTTACCAGAATCATGCAAAAATACAACTTTTTTAACATGCGGAAAAATCGACTTTAATACTTTATTGAGTGGGAAAGTGTGGTTAACAATTTACCAAACGGGCCTTGGCAATGCTTTATTGATGAAAACAGATATTGGGGGGGGGGGAACCATTGGGGGTAGGGGCCTTGCTGGACCCCTGGTCAGCCGCGCTTGTCTGTAAAGTACTAAATAGTTTATACCGATTTAATTAATGGACTTGTTATCATGCTGTATGGACCAGAATCATACATTAGTGCATCTTTTGTACCGACAAAAATTTTCGTTGCCAAAACTTCCTGCTGTTGGATGGTGTATTTCAATATATACCAATCGGACCTTGGCAAGGCTTTATGAATGTGAACTGACATCATGCGTGTCTTGTTTGCGCTACATATGGGGCGGATGAAATAGCAACATATACTGTGCAGGCGCATATCGACGCCGGTTTATTCAACTCGAGTTTGCCTGTCCTGGTTACCACGAAACGTTGCCAGCTTTGCTTATCTTCCATGTATCATTGTGCATCAGTTGCAATGCTATATTTAGGACTGCCATGAGAGCTATCGACGATACACAAAGGCAGGATTCCCTGTGTGTTGTACAATATAAGTCATTGTCATACACAAGGTAGCTCCCGGTCATCTTCACTTAAGGGCAAAAACACTCATAAATGCCATTGGATGCAAACATATTTCATGTCGCATGTGGAGCGCTTTTTACGTCATTACTGACGATGCACCCGCTCTATCTAGATAGGGGGCCAATATTCTAGAATTCAAATTATTCACGAACTTTGGCGATTCTAATCACCTTGCAACATGCCGCCGTATACTGCACTAGCATTGGCTTCGATGGATGGGATGGGTGGGTAAGAATGGAGCGTAGGAGGTGTTGTTACTAGTAATATGAACTTCTAGCGGGTCTAGGCTTCTATGTATTCATAGTTGAATTAGCCGATGACAATCAGTCTTCAGGTTCAAGAATATTTGTCAATTAGCATGTGTGATAAAGATTCCTTTCCAGCTAATCCTACAACATGAACGGGAATCACTCTTTACTAAAGCCCTAATTATCACACATTGGCCTTTTTTGTTCACCACATCAAGGTGTGACTGAACAACACTGATTTTGGTGACACGCTACAACAGCAAAGTATGATGGATTTCTGATCTAAATGTCGCTGCTACAAAAGAAGGGAATTGCTGGTAAACGTTTGTCTACGTCACAAACCAACGCACGGATGTAAGTGGAAACGTGCAATAAACATATGATGTTACGTTGCAACCGATAGGAATCAATTGGATCCACTCCATTTGAATCAAGTTGTAATCTGTCCGCTCGTTGGTAGAGTTCTTGGCAATGATCGTGCTCTGAAAGCAGTCCCATGGTGAACGTGATTCTCTTAGTCTGATACATGACGTGATAAATACATACCCTGGTGAATACATAAACTGGCAATGCACGCCCTATCTCCTCCAGTCTGACAGCGACTTCAAATACCGAGTGTGTAATCGGATACTGTAAACCATACAATGATGTTGTGTTCGATTTCATTCAATCATTTGATTGCATATGATAATAAATAGTAAGTGATGAAGATGACGATTGTAAAAAAACTGCTTTGAATAATTTTTGTCTGTGTCGTCGTGATTGCCAACAGGGTAAATGCCAACGGTGTAAATGCCGGCCAATGTAACTGCCAGAGAGTTTAACTGCAAAACAGTTTTACTGCCTGACAGAGTAACTACCAGACAGTCTATCTGTCAGACAATGTAACTTCCTGACAGTATAACTGCCGAATAGTGTGATTGCCCGCTAGCGTAACTTCAAGATTGCCAATACAGGGGATTCATATGTGATTGCGTTTATATGATGAGATTTTACGGATGCATTATTTGTAATTTGTAGTAAGTGCGCGGCAGGTCAAGGCAGAATATCTATTTTGTCTTCATATGTTAATTGGAAACTACCATACAGTAAATAATCTTCTAGATTAAACGCTGAATCATCATTTAATTGATCCCGCGCATTTCTGTCCGACATTGGCTCGCCGGGTCACCAAGGCGTTGCATGATCTCACGAACAAAAATCGATCATTTAAACGATCCAGCATCATCAGCATTGATATCAGGACCAGCTGATATTGAGTATATGGTAGCAAGAAATGATAACATAAAGGCTCACCGTCTACTGTAAATCATAAGATAAAGTGCGCGCGTAACAAACAGCATTATAAGAAATTGTGCAAAAAGGTTCTGTTCATGGACATATAACCAGTGGAAAAATTCTGCCGCAACAGAGGAAAGTATAATAAATTGCATATGTATTGGATCCTGGCGTAATATGGTCACTTACAAAACATTCAGCCGACATAATGCAACAAATGCAACTCTACCATGCGTAAGTAAGTGCTCGTATGACAAATGGGATTTACACCCGCGATTTCATTCCCGTGCAAAGTAGACATTCGGTCCGTAATAGCTGATTAGATCATTATTATAGAAGTTAATGTGCAGGTATAGGCTAGAGCTACTGGACCCAGCACACCAGCGACTATGTCATGAAGCGCGTGTTATCAGGGTCACCTACGGCTACTCACAACACGCTTATAGACGGAGCATATTTGAGGGAATAGTCTTTGATGCAAAAATAATTATTTGCAGTTAAACAGAGCACGTGGTATTATTTTTACAAACCAAAGTTCTTTGATTGTTAAAACATACCACATGGTCTTACTTAATCGAAATATAAACACCGTTCATTGCTCGTCTCTATCACTATTCATGTCCAACTTGGGTGCCCACCGTCACGGGTCCGGGCGAGTATTCGCGTTAAATGACTGCCTTGTATCACTCTAATATTAGTCATTTCTATATGAGCAATAATTTTTTAGATCATGTTCCGATTTTTCGTTGCGCAAGATATAGATATCCTATCTACAGATATCACATCATTTGTCTCCTTTTATTGTTATTCCCTTTGTGTTACACACATTACAATAATTAGTAGCATATATTGCCGAACAGAGTATCAATACACATATTATGGTCGATGATAGATTGCCCAACGTAGCCATGGCAGCTACGTGTACCTCTATGGCAGACACACAGTTTCATAATACGGCCGATATAAAGGACACGTTTAATCAGGTCCTCATTTTAATCGATAACTTGAACGACGTAGCAATCTTTTCCCCAGTGGGCACAATGTGTTAAGAGCTTTTGTTGTAAAGCCAAAGTTCAAAATTGGACATGTTTTGAAATAGATACTGTTATTAAAGAGCTAGAGGAAAATAGGAAAGCACATCATGCCAATTTCATGGCAAAGGGGACATACTGTATATAAAGAGCTAGAGGAAAATAGGAAAAGCACATCATGCCATATATATAGGCAAAGGGTACATATGTATATATATCTTGATATATATATATATATATATATATATATATATATATATATATAGAGAGATATAGATATATATATATATATATAGATTTCAAATATATATATATATATATATATATATATATATATATATATATATATATATATATATATATATATATATATATATATATATATATATATATATATATATATATATATATATATATATATATCTGTCTGTATATATATAAAATATATATATATCTCAATCTCATTTTCCTATTTCCCCATTCAGCGCCACGGAGGTGTTTAGCTGGACTGCTGTAGTGTGTGGTCAGCTAACGAGGCAACTCCAGAGTAATATGCAGCTTGACGGCAAAAGTTGATGGTCTATCCAGAATGCTAGTGTATAACTGCTATGATGTGAATATAAACTGACCTATCATCTCCTAGTATAATGGTATTTATTCCTTATCTTAGTTCCACGCACCAGGCTATAATGATACAGTGCCGCCTTGAAAACAAAGATCGCAGGTCATGGGCGATAACGCGGGTGCTTGAGCAATGGCTGCCAGACTGACTACATAGCAAATCTGTGCTTTTGAAGATTTTGATGAACTCAATTACTTTTGCGATTGCGCTGGGAGTCTGACCTTGTGATGTGGCGGGGCGGTCAATGAATAGGCCACTTAGGGGTGGGGGGGAATACAACGGTTATCATGTTGATCCTCCAGTATCATCACTGTGGTAGGGTAATGGTACTGGCGATAGGGCAATAATACTGGAGCTAACGACGGCCACACTACATGACAAAATACCTGGATGAATTATTCCCATAGGGCGAATCGCAATGCAGATCATGCTTCACGGATTTGTCAAAGCGCTATATTTAAGAAGACTAAAAAGGGTATTACGCGGCTGAAAACTGCTCTTTATAAGTCCGATATTTGAGAAGGAAAGAAAACGAACGATGTGTTCACCTGCATTGCTACATATGTAAACGATTCTAGTATATTACGCATGTACACACAGAGCTATTACAAGAATAGATGAGGAAGCGTTCCATACTTTCCATGTTGATTCATGGTTCGACACCCATCGTCAACAATAGGCAAGCATCCACGACGTAAAACATCATAAAGCGATAATTGCGAACTGGTCACAACAATACCCCGATGCCAGATATTCACAATAAATAAACATAAATGTAGGCCGACCACGCATACCTTCCATCTGGCAGGGTACTAAGATTCGAAGAATTTAGGATCTACTCATTAACGTTCGAGAAACTGTTGGGTTACCACCATGCGTATAATGTCATGAGCTTTGTGGTCCTGGGACCGGTTTGCTTCTTAATCTCCTTATATGATTTACATTTCTGTTGACATAAAATTAAAAGCTTTTCGCAGATGTCAGCAATATTTACTCATTAGTGAGGACCAAATACTAGGCACATATATATACCTTACAACAAAATTCACATAGCGCGTCAGACTGAGAAAATTGTTGGAATATGCTTTTTGACATAAACATAACTGCAAAGTACTGCATATCATTTTGAATACGGAAGGGGCGACTATATTCTAAAGGATGTCAGAGGAATGGGACTGTGGTGTCATAATCGATCAGTCATTCAAATATGGCGCCCAATGCAGGGCAGCATCAGTTATCGATATGATCAGACAGTCATTTACCCGTAAGACCTCTTCAGCTTCATATAGATATACTACAAATAAGGCGTGCTAAATTGAACTCTTAAAGCAAGGAAAGTCAATTATTATTTCATATATTAACCCGGTAGATTCAGTCTTAGAACGTTGCTACTGACAGCATAACAGTTTGTAGAAGTATCTGCAGATAAATGAACTTTTTGACAGCATGATTGCATCTCTTCAATTTCGTTAAATACAATAGCTTATCCTACTTCATTTTGAGCGCTAAGCGTAGTCGACATCATTTCGCGACAGAATCAGAAAACAGATTCAAGTGATCCCTCATAATGTAACGATATCAAGGTCCCGCCAGATAAAAAACGAGCAGACACATACAAATCCATAAGACTATATTGGCAAACCAATATGTGTAATGAGGAAATGAAATGAGCCGTGCACGAATGCAACCCTCTATTAATTTTTCTGTTCATGGCTACAAAAAAGTAACCAAAGCCTTAAAGTTGAAAAGGATACCAATGCTATCATTTCGGCTTCCGAAAATCATGTTAATCTGTTTGATGAGTGCATTAGAGTTTCTCGTCTCTTTCACGTGGTCCTCTGTCTTCTGACTAATGAGCTCATGGCCGTCATCGCGCCTTGGGAGCGCCTTGTTATTCGAAAAGCCATTTTATGATAACGCAAGCAGCACTTAACCCTTAAAGTCGGTTAAGTGCATAAGCAGTGAATTTTGGTAAATAAGGGTCATAAAAACTAGACTAACTGATGATCTGTGTGCAATAAACTGATAAATGGATAAATGCTACAGATATGTCATTAGTAACTGCTTCACGGTTCATTGCTTAAACAATTATACCCACACACCGCTCCTTGACTTGCCGCACCTGTGTGCATGTTTCATTAACCGATACAATTGTGACCCAACACTCTATAACCGTCTTAAACTTATAAGCAGTTTGAGAATAGAAGAAAACTATTTTTAATATTCTTAAGCACACAATATCTTATGTACATATAGAGAATTCTCATAGCGGTACGGTCAAATATGAAGACTAATCATGCACACCGCTGAGTTGTTACTTAGCGGCAAGATCTATGACTTGAAGGCTTCAAGGCACGTTCTGTGCGCCCATATGTAGCATAGATTGATTCATAAGACCAACATCCAAGGCAACTCTGTATTGAAACTATCAGTAAAAAACAACTCCATTCATATAGAACTACTTTCTTTGTCACAGACTGAGCTTAAAATGCAGAAAAACCCGGGATCCGTGCCACGACGGAAACGCAGTGTATGGCACATCCGTTAATAGCAGGTTGCCACGTTAAAGAGACTGTTCAGCCCCATATTTAGAACGAGGTTGCCTAGCAATCAGCTTGGCAACCGCACCTTGGAAACCAAAAGTTTTAAGTTTTCAGACTTTCAGTCGCTACGCGGCGCTGTGGTCTCAGAAAATAGATCCTTACTTCGGCTGTCGCCATTTATGTTGCCAGACATTACCCTTCTTGCTTGTCCGTCTAATGTGTGCGCAAAGATGCCAACAACTTGAATGAGGGAAGATTTGATGAAATCTACATTATGTAACCAAAGCGGACGTATACACATCGATAGTGAGGTACATTCAGAGCTCGTTATGATTTACAGCTAACATTCGTGTGGTTCATGGTTTTGGGGAGGCACCGTTATCGATGGAACGACATAACTGAATAAAACAGATTTCTACCCTAGATCATGAATATTTCCAGTCCAATAATAATGTTAAAAACTTTTCAACATAATTTTATCCATCATGTAAACTTTGCGGCACAAATTAGAAGATGGCGTTACTTACGTCTGCGTTAAACGTAATAATATAGAAACGAAATGATCCCTGATTGCCTTATATGGGGCTGAATTGTTACAGTATAGTTTTATTGTGCTAGAGTAAGACCGCCAAGCAAATGAAAATATTTTTGTTATTTTTTTCTTTTGAATATGATTTGAATGTATGTCTGCCTTTAGGTAGCGTCAATAATTTATACAGCGCGACCATCAATAATACTGGCTAGCCAATCATGAGCTTCATGAACTGATCCAAGGAGCGGTCTTCTGTGGAGAAATGAATAATACTTCCCTCAGTCTTAACATACAACTTAATACCAGGTCTTTGTTGACATCGACTGCAAAGTTCCTGATAATGTTGATCAGGGTAATGTACAGTAGTACAGTGCTGGTAAACGGTACAAGTGTTGCCATTACATCTGCAAGGTTGTGCCTCTCCCCGTCCGATTGCGCAACACCGGAGAAGGTAATGGTGTATCACAGAGCTTGATAAACATCTTACGGTTATTATATAATAGAATATTGCCTGCGTGCTATGAAGAGAACATTCATAAAAAATTATCCATTTTAAATTGATGTATTGTGGGGTTGATCAATAATAACAGAGATGCAGTTGCATGCCAGGAAAGGCTATAATTATCTTACTGGCCAGCATCGCCACCATCCACGTACTCGCGATCAATATCTTTTGCATCAGTTAGAAAACGTTGTTTGTTATTTTTTTTAAATATGGATGTACAAAGGGTTAAAAAAAAACAAGTGATATGATATGAATAAGATAACGCCAAATGCTTGATGGTTTATATCAGCCAAAACCTTTCCCTGACACAATGCGCCTGCCACATGACATCATATATAACAAATGGGTTGGAAACGATCGTATATTGTTGTTATGTCCGGACGTACCCAGTAGTTCAAAGCGCATTCATCCACTGTACTTTGATTTCCCATATTCACATCAACTTCTGTTTGCTTTTCCAACCAAACACTATCCAAAAAGTCACACAGCAACTATCTCTCACTGAGCAGAAATGAAACAACAGCCCTTGTTGGGATAAAACTCCACCCTCGACTTCAAAACGGACCTCATTGGTTTCAACAATATTTTGAAGGGTAGATCGTACAGCAATCAAACAAATCCAACTCAGTTATGTCCACCCCAAGATTGGTTACAGTTAGGCAGAGCTAACAACAGGTAGAGTCCATTGGCACAAAATGCATTATTTAGCCATACTATCATGGTTGGTTATGATCCGCATATAGACCATATTAACCCTAGCTGCAAGGACATCGGCACTTGGGCCTCAGTTGGTTAACGGAGGGAGTAGTACTCCCTCGATCCTCACGATGTGGATTACCGAGGCTGTGTCAGGATAAAACGCCACCCGTGACTACAAAAGAGACCTCATTGGTTTCAACAGACAACCAAGAAGCATTTGCCGATATATTGTATTGGTTATCGGGTCAGTTCGCCCCCGGGACGGACGATTTTGAATCCACGAGATTTAACACAGAGTGAGCGATGCTGTGATTAGATGCACGCGTCAGTCAGTGCGGTTAATGCAGCGTGTTATGACAGGTTACAGCGCTAATCAGGGTGAACCAACTGCGGTTGTTTCAGCACGCTTCAGCACTTCCGTGGTTTACGTCAATATTGTGTTGTCATACGTTACACCTTTACATCATGTCGGTAGCAGCTCGGATCTGCTGGAGTCAAATGCTCCGTTTTGGGCTGCAGTTGGAGATGGTTTATCATTTTAGATATCGTCTCAACATCCCTCTCATTAAGAACTTGTTCAACCTCGCCTAATGGTCCAGGCGGTGAGCAGCACATTGAGTGCACACAGGGCGTCGCATTACAGGTTTTAAAATGTCGATCAATTCAATAAAGGCATCTTAATAGAAAATACATTAAGGCTCTTTATGACGATGTTGTCTGTAATGATTAGAGTATAACAGTGTCGGGCTTGATGATCCCATTCACTTCTTCAATGCTTCCCTGTCATACGCATTCTTTCTATCTCTTGTGGCCTTATATAGCAATACAAATATTGTTCTTTTTTGTGTCGCTAATCGTGTGACAAGTAACGACGCAAAAATAGTTAATGAACTAGGCCAACAAGTTTGCATTCCAATAGATATTGCGGCACATTAGAGGTGATTCGCCGAGAAATTCAGTCGATCAAATTAATGTGTGAATTCTGATAAGATGATAATATTGACTCTGTTATGTAAGTGTATCTCATATAAGTTGAATATGTGTATGGTGGAAGATGGTGGAATTATCTCTGTTGTGAACCTATCGGCACAATGTGTGTATTGCAGTAAGATGATAAAGCTGACTCTGTAGTGGAAGTGTATATCCTATCAGTTGAATGAGCGTATTCTAGTAAGATGCTAGAATTATCCATATTGTGGACGTGTATCTGCAATCGGTTGAATGTGCGTATTGCGGTATGATGATAGTATTGATTCTGTTATGTAACAGAATCTCTATCAGTTGAGGGTATGTATTGCAGTCAGCGTGAAGCCTATATAGAAGCCTGCATAGAAGCAACTGGTTTGTCAGCGCGTGTTGTTATAATTTATATGTTGACCAACTCTATTGAGAGGCATAAGCTCCGCGTCTTTGGCCTGGAGACTGTTGAGACGTATACATTGTCACTAAAGCCACCCTGTAGATGACGAATGTATGACACCTCTGCCATTTAGCCTGCTTGTGATGAGAGAGTCATTGGTACACTCCATGTTTAGTGTGCGGTGGTCTCGTGAGCCAGTTGGTCCTTACGGCCACCTGTTGTCCATGTTCTCTATGTGCTGATTAGATTCGCTGATATCTGTCCTGATCGGGACACGTTGGCTAGTTATTAATTAATGAAGCCTCGTACTCAAAATCCAGTTGATTTGTAGTGTTCTTAATCATAAAGTGACATGTACTCAACATTATTTGCTAGGCGTAAATATTTGGTACCAGTTGCCATGTGTGTGATTCCTGTTGCGGTAGACCTTGATACATTATGACGATTTCAACTTGACAACCTTTAACTGCATCATAACGCAGTGTGAAGATAAATCCACGAGGCAAAGGATCAATGTTTCTAGACTGGTTTTCTTGGTTATGAGAGTCACCAGTGACATCGATAACTGTATGTATTTCTGAGAGCATGTAAATGGTCTGATGTGTTCCATCTGTGTGAGTCAGGTTGACATCTGTCCACCGTATAAACCACTGACTGCCAGACAAACCTCTGTCCACTGGATACACATATGCCCGTTGGGTACGCTCTGTAGACCTCCATCTGCTAATTAGACCTCCATATGCCAAATACACATGGGTCTGCTAGATGGACCTCGGTCCGCTTGATGGATCTCTGACCACAGCATAGGTCTCTGACCACTGCATAAAAAGTCCGCTGTTAAGATTTAAACCCGCTAAAGGCCGATTGTGCGCAAAATTGATATCTGTAAACCGGATAGATCTCCGACTGCTAGATAGTCCTCGGTCGTATAGACTGACCTCTGTCTGCTAGATAGATATATGTCTGCTAGATAGTCCTCGGTCGTATAGACTGACCTCTGTCTGCTAGATAGATATATGTCTGCTAGATAGTCCTCGGTCGTATAGACTGATCTTTGTCTGCTAGATAGATCTATGTCTGCTAGATAGTCCTCGGTCGTAAAGACTGACCTTTGTCTACTAGATAGATCTCTGTCTGTTAGAAAGTCCTCGGACGTATAGAATGAACCTTTGTCTGCTAGATAGTCCTCGGTCGTATAGACTGACCTTTGTCTGCTAGAAAGATCTCTGAATGCTAGTTAGTCCTCGGTCGTATAGACTGACCTTTGTCGTATAGACTGACCTTTGTCTGCTAGATAGTCCTCGGTCGTATTGACTGACCTTTGTCTGCTAGATAGATCTCTGTCTGCTAGATAGTCCTTGGTAGTAGAGACTGACCTTTGTCGTATAGACTGACCTTTGTCTGCTAGATAGTCCTCGGTCGTGTTGACTGACCTTTGTCTGCTAGATAGATCTCTGTCTCCTAGATAGTCCTCAGTCGTATAGACTGACCTTTGTCGTATAGACTGACCTTTGTCTGCTAGATAGTCCTCGGTCGTATTGACTGACCTCTGTCTGCTAGATAGATCTCTGTCTACTGGATAGTCATCGGTCGTATAGACTGACCTTTGTCTGTTACATAGATCTCTGTCTGCTAGATAGTCCTTGGTCGTATAGACCGACCTTTTTCTGCTAGATAGTCCTCTGTCGTATTGACTGACCTTTGTCTGCCAGATAGATCTCTGTCTGCTAGATAGTCCTTGGTCGTATAGACCGACCTTTTTCTGCTAGATAGTACTCGGCATAGACTGACCTTTGTCTGCTGGATATATCTCTATCTCCTAGATATTCCTTGGTCGTATAGACTGACCTTTGTCTGCTAGATAGATCTCTGTCTGTTAGATTGTCCGCTTGACAGATATATATCTACTTGATTGGTCTCTGTCGTACATTAGGTTAACAGCCAAATACGCTGATCGAGAAGTGAACGACAGACGAATAATAACCCATCACAACTAAGGCTGAATCGAATAGCTCTCTTTTTATAACGCTATCCTCTCACCCATCGTAAAATTTAACTCACAGATAACTGACGAAAGAGAATTGTTATTCTTGCTGCTCGCGCTTGGTCAAGTTCCGTGCTCGTCTGCTAAACGTGTGGCGTATGTATATCCCGGTCATTCCCCGAGCAACCCACGACAGCGCGAGCACAGTCGAATGAAAAAGTCATACTTCTTGAACTTTGATTGTTTGACGGCAACAGTTCGCCATACATAACAGTAGTTGTAATGCAGGACGGTGCTTGTCGCTTCACCAACACATGTTATGTTGTGGACATACGTACACGGTCAAAAATACAGGAATCATACAAACCGAGTAGCCGTACAATCTAGTTCTCTTTTATTGTCACTTTGGAACTCTCAATAACATTAAAACTGTATTGCAATGATATACAGACACCATGATTGAGATACAATGCAGATATAATGAGTGCTTGTAAACAGTGCATTAGAGCCAGTCTGTCGAAAGTATACATAAACCTACATTGCAGGTATTAAACAAGGCCTTAGATAACTCAGCAAGGCTTAAGATAACCCGACCAGGCCCGGTATGGAGAACTTGATCAGGCCGGGAAAAGAGCATTCAGCCAGGCCGAGGATACGAGAAATCCTCCAAGGCCGGATTAGAGAACGCAGCCAATAGCCATACAAGAGAAATCAGTCAGTCTGAATTACAGAAATCTGCTAGACAAAGTAAAGAGAACTCCGTCAGGCCGGGGGTACAGTACTTAACCAAACAAAGCATACGCAATTAGGCCAGGCCCTGTGTTACAGACCAAGATGTGATCTGCCAAGACAGTGCCACGGAATAACCTAGGCTGTTTTATACCGCAGTATATTCGTGGCTAGTCAATTTTATATCCAAAGGTATAATCATATATAATTATATATATATATATATATAAACACTGGTAACCACATTAAAGTGCTCCGACACATTTGCAATACATATTGTGTGCTCTGACAAGCTTTGAAGACTAAAGCTATGACATGTAAGTCACAATGTTGGCATCCGCTGACGTGCGTGTTACCTTCCGACTAGAACTCAATGTCACTACACCAGCGTTGCCAAGGCTCGTTTGTGCCAATGTCGGAAATATGAAACGCGCACAGCATCAGACGGTGTAGATACTTTTTCAGTCACATGCGTTTGATATTGAATTATTAAATAGAAAAGTAATGAAAAATTTGATAACAAAGCTGAAAAAGAATGTACTAACTTAAAGTGCTATTGCATCTGATATGCAACCAGGTCGAAATTGCTATTTAAAAATCATGTTGAATAGAAGCTCTTAACATTGACTTAGTAATGAAAACCAAATGATGTATGATCTGGACTTGAACGGTTGCGTCTGGCCAGCACCAAAATATACCCAAGAGTGTCAATTAGACGAGGCAACGTTACGCTTCGGGTGTATTTTAGCCTAATCCAGGCTATACCCGCGTATAGTTTGTGGGGGGGGGGGGGGGGGGGGGAGCTTAATCTGGCCTGCTATACCCGTAGTGAGAACTTGGTCGGCCCGAAGATAGATCACTCCACCAGGCCCGGTTATGAGAACTCGTCAGGTCGGGGATAGAGCACGCAGCCTGGCCAACATCGGTCAAGAGAGCTATAGCAACTAGCCTGGTCAAGTAGAACCCCGTCAGACTTCAGAAGTTATGCATGTCGTTTGGTAGATGCCCCGGTGTCGGGTGGCTGTTGGTGATGAGCCTTGCCGCCTGCAGCACGCCGAAAATGTGTTGCCAGATTCATCGGAACTGTTACCATGCCAACTTGACAAGCAACAGCACAACACCTGCCTGTACAGCACACCTGCAATGAAGACACATCATTTGTATCATGCGACAGCTCGAATAACAGACCACATCACATCTACTGATATCCATACACACACCTCATTAGTTCCATGTGCTAATGGACTGACCACACCCTCTGTTATCTTTGAACAAAACATCATTTGTTTACATGCACACTCCATTAACTGACTACACCTAGTCATCTGCTATCTATGGACCTCAATTACTTAAGACATGGAATGTATTCGACGCGCACTAGAATCCTGGTTACTTAATTAATCATAATACAACACAATATGTAACAACTCGCTGTGGAGAGAGCGAAAGACCGGCTTGAGAGCACGTGTTAACAAGTATCTTCATCTAAAAGTGGCCACCAACTGCTTTGACAGCCCACTTATAATAGATGACTAAAAGGCGCGGGTCATTCATCTGCTCGGAGGGTCAATAATGCAGCATCTTCTGTAATTGACACGACTGATCCTGACGCTGAAGGCTTCAGTTGTCACTATACAATGCCTATCATCTAGATCCCGATTAGGAGTTATTCTACCAATCTGAACAAATACGGCCGTGGAGCAATGTGACATACGGTACATGAAGCTTACTGTACCCACATCGGGTCTGATAACAGTTCACACCCACGAACCCCACCATGAACCTGATAACATTGAAAATGTAGCTATCGGTTCGCACACCTGTGCACTAGCAAAACATCATGCAGCGAATGGCGGTGAAGCACACGAAACGGTCAAGTTGCTTTTATGTTGCTCATGTAGGGTTTTTTGGTATTTGGGGTATTTATTGATACCAGTATAGTTAGCGAACGAAGAATTTTATACTCACGGTAATTGCGGTTCATTATTCCGTACACGAGCGGGTTGATGCAACTGGAGACAAACACAAGAATGATGGCCACCATGTTGAAATGTACAAAGACTATCGTCGACACAGCGGAAGGCCGCGAACTAGCCAAGAGTACACGTAAAGTGATGACGTCACCCACGTACTTGGGTATTTGACAGAAGGCAAAGAGAGCTACAACAGTGAGTATAGTTCTGGTCATAGCGGACGAGCGTTTGTTGCTGGAACTCGATGATCTCTGCGAGCCTGGCCGTGGCATCCCCCGCAGGCGGGTCAGCAGCAGTGTGTTAGAACATACGATGATTAAGAGAGGCAAAACAAGGCCTAAACACAGCTGGGAATACACCCAGATCTGTTGATAGAGGAGCGTGGGATGTGAGGGCCAGATGAGCTGGCATGTAGCGACATCGCCGCGTTGGTGGACACCACTGTATAACCAGAGAGGTGTGCAGATGAGGACACCGATGAGCCAGATACCCACACACACCGCCCCGCCCACATGTAAAGTGCGGAGTGATCGTAGCGTAGGTAATGTGGCCAGGTAGCGGTCTACACTAAGAGCTACGAGCGTGAACACGCTGGCAAACTTATTAGACTCATAACACACGAATGCTACCCTGCAAACGACATCACCAAATATCCATTTTCCCGCGTAGGTAGCAAAACAAAAAAATGGCAAAGTTAAAATAAATAGTAAATCAGCAAAAGCTAAATTAAATATATAATAATTCGCCACAGATCTGGTGCGCACTTTTTTGAATCGGGCGATGACATAGATAACCAAACTGTTTCCGAATAATCCTACAATGAATGTTATCAAGTAAAAGATTAGTGTGATCCAGCGGACGTGTGTCAGGCTGCTTGCCCCGAGACGCCCTTCCCCGCCACTTACACAGCTGACATTCCGCTGGCTTAAGGAGAAGTTCGAAGCCAATACCTGAGTGTCGTTGTAGACCCTAATGCAACGCTGTGAGGCATCCATGAGAGAAATGTTGATGCAATCAATTGAGCGCTGATACCAATGTTAGTCCGTCACTGGTCGACGTGTTGGGATGCTCTGGTGTGTGTGGTTCGTTTTTCTCGCACGGTGTCACCCCTGGTTGCTACCCGCTCAGTGAGTGCCGAGCAGTGAGGTGCTCGCCTTTTGCTGAGGCTATTTGAGGCGAGTCATCAGTGCGCGCGCATCTCTTCATCAGCCACTCCCTGAGCGCGATCCAATTATGGCAGGCGTTTTCACCATGTAGCTTCTTTTGCCATCCCAGCTGCGAATATGGAGATATTGACCAGGTAAGACACACTGAGTGACGGGTTGACGTAGTTGCTGGGCTGGTATGACCCATTGATTAACGCGTTGACTTGGTTTTTTTATTGTTTGTATAAGGCATTAATTGACAGTTTGACGTGGTAATGGAGCTGGTATGACGGATAGATAGGATTAAGGATCTGGTTGGCACTATGTCAAAATGAGAATATGTTATAGACGAATGACCGAGACCAACTTAAACCTCAAAATGTAAGTATATTTCTTTATATATTCTTTATTGCTAATGCTGAGTTAACAAATTTGATGAGCATTGCATTTAGTATATTGGAGTAAACTGTGGCTAAGTTGATATGAACGAACCGCCGATACATATCAAGTGATCTAGTTGCAATCAGCCGACGGACGAATGTCACAAATCTCGCACATGAGTGGCGTGAAGCGCAAAATGGAGTGCGCGACGCGTAGCAGGGTACAGAGATTGCTTCACTCAGACAGTTGGTTCGTGTATGTATCCTCAACCCTCCTTTTTGTTCTTCCTAGAGTAGGCAACCTGACAACCAAGGGTCTGTCGGAGCAGTTGACATGACAGCTAATAATCCACCAATTTGCAGCCTGACAAGAAAGGGCCCATCATAGTAGTCAACCAGGCAACACAAATCCATCAAAGCTATCAACTTGTCCGCAAAGGTTGCATCAGAGTAGTCAGCCTCACAACAAAGTGCCAATCAGTGAAGTCAAACTAGCAACACAAGATCCGTCCCAATAATCAGCCTGACAACCAAGGGTCTATCAGAGTAGTCGACATGATGACAAAGAGTTTATCAGAGTAGTCAGTCTGACAACAAAGAGCCCATCAGAGCAGTCAAACTGACAGCAAAGAGTACATCAGAATAGTTAAACTTACAACTAAATAGTCTACTTAACAACAAAGAATCCGTCATGGTAGTCAACCTAACAAACCATAGACCATCTGAGCAGTCAAACTGACAGTTAAGAGTCCGTCATAGTAGTCAACATATATATATATATATAGTTCTATATATAGTTATATATATATATATATATATATAATATATATATATATATATATATATATATATATATATATATATATATATATATATATATATATATATATATATATATATATATATATATATATATATATATATATATATATCCAATGCACCAACATAGTCATTAAAGACGGACAGCTCTGTAACTTACAAAACAATCAGTCGCATAAATGGTGGCATCGTTCCTTCATTTCGTGTTCGGCGCTTATGCTTGTCCGGGATATCTATATGCATCGCAAAACTCCATTACTCGGAGGCAAGGTCGTTACCTATGTAGATGCTGCAAGGCCTCATGATTACATGCGATAAATCCTATTGTTATTTAATGAATCTCCACGTAATCCCCAACTTTATATGGAATGTCTAAAACTCGCAGTGCCGCTCCTTATTAAAAAATGAATATTGTTAAACTGCACAGTAATGACTGTTGCCAGCAGCAGGTGCCCTATAGACGCTAAGCCTAACCTGACCTCAATACTAATGTTCTTGAATCCGTTCTTAGTTAATTCGTTGTATTCATTATAGAAAATTACGATCCCATTTCTGTGACGGTTTATTAGGTGGGCAATGGGGATTTTTGCTATATGGAATATTTGATATGGTGTAATTTTCCACATTACTTTGAAAAACGTCATAATTAATGTAATATATTTAACAGTGTTTGTGCTCTTTCACCGTTTTTCTTCGTGAAGTTGTCTGTATTCAACAATAAGTGGTACAGTTTGCGAGGTTTTCAATAAGTTGTACAGTTTGCGAGGTTTTCCATATTGATCATTTAACACACAGAACACAATAAGTTGGGTGTCAGCTTAATCATAAAATATCGAGGACTCAAATCAGTTCTACTGCATTGGAGATCATGCATCCAAGGCATAATTCAACCTCGCCAATAATTGTAACCAATAACCGACACTTGCAAATTTGTCTTAGTCATCCACGTGATATTTAATTTATCACCCATTTTGTTGTCGTTGTATCGTCAGTGGCTGCACTAGTGCGTATACAAAAATACAATCCTCCGCCCGAAATGAGGAAAACAGGTGATCACCTGTTCAAGGGGCAGGGTCGTGCAAAATATATAGCGCCTACTGCTGCCCTCGCATCGTGGTTACAGTACATCACAGCTTTGGTAGTGAATGCAGACGCCGATTCGTTGATTCAGGCTTTAGATATATATATATATATATATAATATGGTATTCAGTCCATTGTCTATACGTCTTAGTCAACTCAACCAAACACACAATATGATACAAATTGCATTTGATATAATAATTGTCACGGCATATGGACGACTTTACGTGACGGGTTTTGTCAATTGGAGGCTTGCCATCCACTGTAAGAGGGGCGATAATATAATTATGTCTTGACATATGTACCAGCACCAACCAAGGCCAAGCTACAGCATTTGAAACCACCAAACCGCACCCCTTCGCCCGTTTTGTTAGCCAAGCAGCGTGGCGGGGCTGGTATTTGCATTTTTCCAGCTTCAAAATAATGGTGTAATGTAACCAAATGACCATAACCCTTCGTAGCAGCTTTGAGGCTAATGCATTTGTTTTTGCGTTTGCGGAATACAACGGATAATAGCCGATGTATAGGCACGAGATATCTCTTTACTTGTCTATTCATCTGTTGCGATAGCTAGAAGCAATCATCTTAAAACGCGACCAACGTCTCTGGGCCGCATGTTGATAACCAATAAGCAGGCAATCTAGAAATGTTGGAATATTGATCTCACACAGGCGTATAGATGTTTTCCTACTTCGTATTAAGTCACCATATGCTGACATAACGCATAGTAGATAAAAGTCGATTGATTCTTGGTGAATACGTGGTAATGTCCAAGAGGATTCGAAATATATTCCTATCAATTTACTTGATGGTTTACAACCATTACTGTTCGGGAGCAACGCGATCAGACAACGCGAGCTATGCGCGCTATCACGTATTACCTCAGTGGACGGAGTGAAGGTCAATGAACAATTATTAACACTGAGGTCAGAATAAGTGCACCTTTCTAAAAAGAGGGACGGTCAAGATGAAAACACAAACAGTTTTCTTGGATCCTACATCGATGAGCGTTTATGATATTTTGATGCCACGTTGCGGTACATCGCCCTTGACTAAGCCATTTTTTTCGGATAAAGCTGATGAAATTCGACTACTAAATTAATGGTCATATCAGCTTCTGGTCATCATAAACCTCAGCTATAAACGAGATGCAGCATATACCGACCTATTCATGTAACCTATCAAATAGTTGTATAATATGCTTCCATAATGCCCCCCAACTGCTCGCATTGTCGGAGGAGTCCCCGGAAGAACCCGGAACATCGCAAAGGCGCCATCCGTGTTACGTTATCTCAGTGAACATGGATCTGAATACGTAATGGACAAACACAGGGCAACACTGTCGATACGGATGTGTACGGTGCCACGGATGCCCCAGGGGCAATGTGGTACTACCCGCGAAAGCCCCCCAAAAGACGCCGGTAACAACACAGAGGACCCAGCAATTACACGGAGGACCCCGACAAAAACACGGAGGATCCTGGAATAAACAACGAAGAGACCAGAAGACGCCGTAAACAACACAAGTATGACGGAGGGCGTGAAACAGCAACGCGGAACGAGTACGGTTCTACCAGGATTGAGGTCGATATAAAGGTATAAAAGTCTGCACCAATCATTCCATTGCTCGTGCAAGAAGGATCCAGCACTACCTCCAGAAGAAGACGTCGGCCTGTTATCGGACATGCTAGACCTCACATTGGCCTGTGCTAAACCTGTTGCTACGCTGGAGGGAAAAACCGATGACACTTAAGAAAGAAAGAGAAAAAAGGCTGATGTTGATGATGCTGAAAGACGAAGGAAAAGAGGAAGGAGTGTGTGGGTGAAACCTTGGCGGTTGAGAAACAGTGTGAAAACCTGATCGCAGAACTGATAGCAAAATGTGGTAGCAGCCTCATGGATTCAGATGCAACCTGCGACGATGCTGAGCCTGGAGGCCCCCAGAGGTTACAAGGATGCTCCAGAGACAGCACGGCGGCTATCATCCGGGTTCCTACCGGGATAAATTTCACAAACAATGGCGCTGGTTGAGTTTTTCGTCGGCCGCTTCCGGAAGCCACAACACAAACACATGCTGGAGTCTACATGTTAGAGCAGAGAACACCCTGGATTGCTACTACGGGGTCTTCCGGGGACAACTACGGCAAAGTGAGACAGGGGTGTTAGATAAATCGGCGAACCATATGTAAATGTCTAATGCTGCGCAGTTCTGAAATGTCCAGCTATTTATAAACGATGAAGAGCTTTTAAACCTTTGTAAGTTGCATACAAAAGCATGTCTCTAGTGGCTAAAAGATGGGTATAAGTACCAACACAAGCACAATACAAAGATAGAAGCAGCATAATAATGCGATCACAGCGCCATGTCCCTGTTGATGACTGCCCGTCTACTGCTGCTGCCACTGAAGTATAATATCATCATGCTTTCGTTGATGTCATAATGTAAATAGGGAAACGTGATTGAGGCAGAACAATACAATACTGGCGACCAATCGTAATAATAGTATTAACTGTTATCATCACATAAACAATATAAATCGTTAACTCTTTAACATGCGGCAAGGTATTGTAGATTTCTGGTTGATTGTAATATATTGTATGTGGATCGCGCGCACCATGTGCGAGGTCGCGAGTGCGAACTTCTCTTTTCGTCCAACCGTCAGATCAAAGGCTGGCAATTTACGAGGTTTTGGTAGCTCATGGTGTTATCGGTGACGTGACGTTTATAAGTGTATAAAGGATCGTATCAACATGGGAGGTTACCTGGATATTGTGGTTGTTCCCACAGACACGCAGGAGATGGTTGTGATGAACTGTGCAACTGACTGTCACGACCGAGAGTCTGACCTCCAATACAAGGGGGCTTTTACACTTGTTGACACAATTTTAAAAAAAAATTACAATTTGTTACACTTTTTGCACTAATTTGTATACAGTAATTTTCACACCATTTACGGAGCTCAAAAGTCTGTGCAATGAAATCACTCTGTGCATTGAGATGGGTTGATTTCATTCACCGTCCACTCAGCGGTGTATAATTTGCACCCACCGTTTTTCAGATGCCTGCTAATGCTTCGTCTTTCCAACGTTGGCATGTTTTGACAAGTCTAGCCTTTACTTCTCTCTTCTATATTTTGGGACCTCAACAGAGAAGAGTTTAAACTCATGATCCGAGATATTACTATCTTCAAGTGCTGTCCTTTCAATGGTAGCAATAGTATTCAATTTGTGCAGCAACATCGATATATGAACATGTTCTGTCACCTTAATGGTCAGTGGACGACCGATAAATTTACCAGTGATTCAAGGTGGCCCACAAGCGGCCCCAGTAGTGCTCAACATTGCAGCAATAGAAATAACAACTACTGACGACATTATACCTAGACCGCCTGCACAGAGACACATACCAACAGAAACTACAGCAATCTCTACTGTATCCACAGAGTTACCTGCAAGTCTATATCTCTTTCTCGGAGTGTCCTGGATTCTCATCGATGTGGGGTAGCTCAGTATATAATGGTTCAGTAGGAGTGGATGAGTCTAAAAGTCGACAAATCAAGTTGAACTAGGAGTGATTCTACAGAACAAGTTGCTGCTTTTTTATGAGTGGTTGTAGGTTTAAAGATTAGTCTAAATATTTTACTACAGACCGCTGATCAGCAGGCTTACCTATCCTTACCGCTTGGTTTGTTTCCTTTATAACAAGAACAAATGTTACGGTATCAGTATCAGAGCCCACTCCAGAAAACTGTCCCATACAAATGACCTTACCGCTTCATAACATAGTATATCCACAGCTTTGATTTGACCCCAGGTTCCATCAAGAAATAACCGCTCCTATCCTCAGGGCAGGGTGGCACTTGCTGTTGCCCAACCAGTTATCATCGGGCTTCCTCTCAGAAACCTGCGCCATTCACGCCAGGCAATATGGATCCGAAGGATTCAAACCATAATACCAGTGACATTTGATCTCATTCCTAATCATCTATCTAGAGGAGTAACAGCACTTTGCCCAGTTTGCTTCAGGGGTGGGTGGTTGCTTACATATCATATGGTATTCATTTAAGGATTTATGGACATGTATAGTAAAGAAATCACTGTCGATGCTCCTTATTGCGAATACAATTACATCACATTTGTATTCATATATTGCCCCTCACGCACTTGTCACCAACTCATGCTTGGATAAATCGGATATAATATATATGAACCCATACTATGTCACATACAATAATGCCGTCGATTTGACAGCTATGCTTGGATATAAATATATTTGCTACATATTTAAGGCGCCGTATAAATAACTATTCGTTCTGGTATATAAGTATCCATAAGTCTACGGTGATCAAACTAGTTCGTGTAATTTATCTGATCTTCTAAAAGCAACCACAGCCGGAACTATTTACCAAGTAGACTCAGAATTAAAATGGATACCATTGCAATCAAATCGATTCAAGAAAATCGTCTTTATTTGTAGAACGTTCCTCCTTTTATGGAAGTGGTTTTCGGTCTACTCACTAACGAAGTTCTTGGCCATCAACAAGGCTTCGGAGCAGTCCGCAGCAAATCTGATTAAGATAAATTGTAAGCTGATGTGGAAAATGAAGACATAACTTCATGAATATTAAAACCCGAGACACGTCTAACTGTTCGTAATCGAGCGTTCGCATGCAAGAGGTGTGCAATGCAAAAAAAGCCATAGTATGATAAATCGAGTCATACTCAACCAGGCATCGGCTTTGATTATAAGTTAATAAAGACGGGAACGTTTTCCGTTCCAATCAAACTGCTTCTAGCCCAGTATAGATCAGAATTCGATTATCTGCGGAGACAGGGCATAGATACACAAAATCAAAATTTTACAGTCAACAGGTTCTTATCTTTCGCTCATACTTCCGTGCATACGTACCTTTTCAGCGCATACAATACTTTTGAGATGGGACAAATTACTAAATCGTTTACCCTAATCAAACATCTACCTTTCCTTTATTCATTCAGGTGCAGTATGTCATCTCGGTCTTTGTATGTTACTTGTTGATAAAGGAAGTCAACTAAAGGCAGGGATGACCCCATTTCCATGTGTAGCTTAGCAAGGTCTGGCACAATGAAGGGCAAAGTACAGGGTTTGGATGGGGCTTAGAATACCTGACGAAGGATAGCATTTGTCCCCGAGAAGGCTTCCAGCTGGTCTTCAGTTTATTATGCAACTAACCATGCTACTGGCAACCTTCAACGAAATTGAGTTGTTTTCTAAGCGATTGAATTTTTTTTGTAAATGTTCTTAAAATTTGGACCTCAGCCAATTGGAAAACCCAATAGTTTTTTTACAGCAAGATATTTTTTAGAACAGTTTGCGATTGAATTGAGCAACAAAATGGTGCAAAGTTCGGGATTTTATATTTTCACATTTTTAATGAACTTGACCCAAATTAAAGGTAAAGGTCAGCGCAACACTGTTGCCAACCGTTTGTAAAAAAAAAAATTGCAACCTGTATCGCCTGCCAAAAACAAAACAGCAGACACACAAACTCACAAACGGCCCTGATCAAGGCGCTGAATAACTTGACAAATGCACTCGTCAAGTTAGCAGAAGCCAATAAGCACTTGTGTCGATCCTGCATCCGCCAACACACGTTAGTGTGGATATACGCCGCACAATAACTCTGTCTGGTCGATCAAATACACCACTTGAACCATCCCACGCTCAGCCAACATAATGCTGATGCTAGTCAGTTTCTCGCCTAGCGTAATTGATAAACCAATCGTTTCCTCAACTAGCGTAATTGAAGACCAATTGGTCACTCGCCAAGCATAATGAATAAAATAATCGTTTTCTTCCCTAGCATAATGGATAAATCAATCGTTCTCTTCCTTAGCATATTGGATCAACCAATCGTTCTCTCTCCTACCATAAAATAATTGCCAATCGTTCACTCCAGTAGCATAAATGATGAGTCAATCATTCTCTCTGCAAGCAAAATGGATATGCAATCATACTCAGCTCAAGAATAGTGAAAAGGTCAGGTGCAAAATGTACTTAGCGGTGTGTACGTTTATAAATTAAAGGTGACATGGCATCGTGTTTTAATTAGCAATGATGTTGGTAAGAATGTTCCGATCTCTACTTTACTTTTCTTTTAGATTCATCTCGTTATGCTACAACCATTAAATTGAATAGCCAGTAAGAGCTATTACAGCAATCGAATGATTAATCTTCTTATGGGAATTCAACTCAATTCTTTCTTCTCGTACAATAATAATTATGGCTTATAGATGAATTCGATCCAGATGGTAGCGATGATTTGTATTGTGTAGTACGTTAGGTCTCTTCGAGAAATTCATAGAGCTTCCGGTACCTTATTACTGGAGTTCATTTTATCGCCCCTGCCACTATCAACCAAACCGGTATGCAATAAGGTACGTATCCATGTAATGGACCTTAGATGGTTATCAATGTGGAGTCATCCGTCTTTAATTATCTGCTGAGAGATATAATTAGAGTTCCACCTCAAGACAACCCAATGCCACGGGATGTTGACGCATAATTACATGTAATGACTTCGTAAACAGGAAGCCAATTTAGCACTGCTGCATGGAGGAAGCCAAATAAACTGGCCACAAATTACTCACTTCTTTGGTAAATGTAAATCTAGTATTAATCGGGTATAGAACGAAATATGTGAGAGACTATCACAATCACGTTATCACCTGGAATTAATCAGGAATGGAAAGAAATATGTAAGAGACTATCACAATCACGTTATCACCTGGAATTAATCAGGAATGGAAAGAAATATGTAAGAGACTATCACAATCACATTGTCACCTAGCATTAATCAGGTATGGGAAGATATATGTAAGAGACTATCACAATCACATTGTCACCTAGCATTAATCGGGAATGGCAAGATATATGTGAGAGACTATCACAATCGAATTGTCACCTAGTTTTGGTTTGCGCTAAGGGATTGACATTCATCATAAACACTTCCATTCATCCTCTGCACTATCAAGTCGAAAACGCCGTATTTATGATTAAACCTATCTAATGCGTCCCGCAATTGCAGCCCCGCGTCATGACGCTGATAGGTAATTTAATAATACTGTATGGATGCAGCCAAACAAACTGGTCATCCATTACTCACTGTTATTGGACTTTTTCGATGGTGATTGTTTAAAAAGCGATTTTAGGTCGGATCGTTGTCGTCAAATTACTTCGTTACAATCATTTTGAGGTTGGTGATGATTTACGCCTCATTTAACAGATGTATAACTCCCATGATCCAGTTATAGATTTTACTGCACAACATACGCACGGTGATCAATGCTTCTATTAGAAGGAGAGTACAGTGTGGTCAGGATATTCGCTTGATGGTACCAACGGTGATTGGGTAAAGTTACCCAGCTCCAGTTTATATTTTGATATTTTCTTACAAAACCTCTAATTGACATCTCCCTAACGGTACGGAAAACGATTTATCTACCGAAGGTAATAACATGTGTGACGGAGGCACTATGAAAGCAACCCCAAGCCATTTGAGCGAGGAACCCATTTGGGATAGGCTGCATTCAACTCCATTAAGGCTACTTCTTGTAACTGACCAAAACACCCGCATTCTTGGTTAATATTGGAACATGATCTCTCAGTATCATTATACCTTGTCAACCAAAGGTAAAAATATTTCGCAAGCTTCACAAAAGCATGAAGTGCGTCTTCAAGAAAGCAGTGGGCAGCAAGAAGGTACTCAA
>CM067357.1:48229599-48274599 GCA_034190875.2 Urechis unicinctus
GAAGTGAATACCTAATAAGGCACAAATGAGGACTAAGTCAGGGTCAATAAAACATCGGCTGTTTTTAATACACCCTGACATTGCACTGTAATATTGGAAAATGCGGCAGTAAAAAAATAGCTTAGGTCTTATTTCAGAAGCAAAGGTCGGTCATTCCATGAATCCAGCCTTCATAATGCATCATTCTACTGGTCAAATCATGACAGAATACCAAATGCTATCCGAGGTACACTCGTCAAGTTATTTGGCCATTTTGTTGTGCTCTCCGTAACGACAATAGGGTCGATGTAGCTTTCCATGTGGCAATTGGTCTCAGTGTGGTACATCCCATATTCATTGAACACTATGTTCGGTTGTCTTCAAAAGGTGACCCGTCTTGGTCTGCGACACTATTCAATACCTGCCGATGGGTATATGTAACCTCTTCTTTGCGCATTTGCTCTAATTACCTCTTGATATGTAAGCATACACCTAGAAGCAATAATGCTTTTAACGGAAAGATGCATGTGCTTTAAGAGCAATGGAATCCTTAAGGCACCATCACATTCTTTGCCCGTTGCTCAACCATGGTAAAAACAGCTTAATACCGTGAACAACATATACTGGACAAAAGAGCTGAGAAAATGCTAGCGGTGCATAGATAACAACGAAGTGCTTAGTCAGGCATTGTAAAGGTGCACACCTTCCCATCGTCATAAATGTTTTACAATAAAGTCACTCGGTAGCCGTATTATTTATCGGGAGATACCCCATATTGTGTTCCAGATACAATTGTAAAGGTTGGTACTTCTGCAAGCTGTATTCCTAAAACCATTAGCGATATGGCTGTTTTGAAGTAACAGCTTACGCCTGAGCCCCACTAAGAATAACGTGTGCTAAGAGCAACGAGTGCGGTCCCACATGCAACCTACAGCAATTGCATCGATAGAGGGTTAGTAGAAACCAAGACGTACTAGAAGTCATGCGTTTATGAAGGGTAAGCGCTCCATATACCACACAATAGATGTTCGTATAGAATGGCATTCAGTATCTGTTTTGTCCTTGAATAACGAATGCCGGAAGCTACCAATGATGTACATTGGGCCGACTGCAATGGCCTTTTCATCTGATACGGACACACCTGTAATCTAAGCCGACACACACAAAAGGTTGCCACCTGCCTATGTGTATCACAGAGAGCACTCGTGACAGTCCCACATGTCGAAATGTTTAATATTCGCAAGATTTTGATCAATACATCATGATAAAAAGTATATTAACTGATTATGTATACATATTGTGGCATAATGGAAACGGAGCCGATTGACCTTTCAATAGGCACTATGCAGTTATTGTGCATAGAAATAATTGATAGTATGTGTTATTAAAGGTTTGCCTGAAACGCAACATTCCAAAACATGCCACGCTACCGGTGTTGGGTGTCGATAAAACACGCGAGTTTATCTAGATATGACCATAACGGAAGTTGTGTTAATCATTGCAATCATTACCCACGTGTGTTTCCGACGTTACAGATGTTGCAAACGCCCTCCTTTTGTTTTCGTTCGTCACCCGCGTGAAAGCCTTCGTTCACCTGCAAAAGAGGAACTTATTCATTGGATAGCCTGTCCCAGAAGAAAAGCCCAATTATGTGGGAACCAAGCAAATGTTTAACAAGTTTATAAAGACATAAGGACGGAGTCCAGCCAGGACAGTGTAAACCTGTCGCTGTTTGGTAGCACACGCCTAGTTTCATGGTTGAGAAATGTGTCGAGGATTGAGGCACCAATATGGCCATTAAAGCAGACACAAGGCCTGGGGATGTTAATTATATAAACATGGATAACAGCAACTTTGATCTAATCATTTAGGCAATCAATAGTAGAAGAAGGTGACCCCACGAGTATCCGCGCAACTGACAAAATCCGGAATCAACAGTCTGGAGTTGCGCTGCCGTACCAGCGCCTTGTCGCTACTTAATACCGTTCCAAGCAAGAGAATAGCCGTTGTTCTATGATACGTACCTGATCCGTCATGTGACTTAGTATTACGTCGAGTATAATGTGGTTTCGTTTATGCAAATCCGATGCACGACTGTTCAACATATAGCCTCGTACACCACACAGATATAGCTCCAATCAATATGTATGTGTGTCAATATACTTCGATGAAAAAATCCCAATGATGCCGTATATGTGAGACCGACCCTAAATTGTCAATTATTTAGATTTTGGTGATATTAGGCTGTTATCTCCCTATGACATCCATAATATTGTTTGATTGTTTTTATCTCTTGTCACGCCCTGGCATTGTCTTATGCAATGTAAGCTGTTTGAGGCAGCGTATTGATGTACATTTGTCCCATAAAAACTAGCGCCTGCTGTCCATTTCGGATCACTTGTAGCCAACCATGGGAAATGTGTTCACTTGACACAGCTTATATGTTCACTGGTACAAAACAGTTCGATGGTAGAGTCAACATGTCAGTAATATGGCCTGGCAAGCTGGTTTTGGTCGGTGAAAATGAGCAGTTTCTGTATGTGGACCGCATGAACGTGACTTCTTTACGCAGAATAACAGCCGATCTAATTGTCCCCTTAAACTTATCATGGAACATATGCCTATGATGTCGCTAGGGAATATTGTGTTTTGTAACGTTATTTCGCATAAGCATAAAACTACTGAATCCTCTCATAAGCTTGCATTAGCGTTGTCACAGTTATACATCCTGCACACAGAGATCGTAAATTGCATATCAAACATTTATACGTGGGCCGTTATTTACAATATAATGATCGCTCTTTGGGTCGTTTTTCATTGTATCCATGCTGCAGCAGTTGCGTACTAGACAACGTGTTCACGCGGCCATTACATAAGGTCATGTTAGATATTGTGATATCGTAACGCCGATACATCCTTGGCCTAACAAATTTGAAGGTGATGTTAACCGTATTAAATATGGACGTTTGTTAGTTTCAGGTTTTTAAGTGCATATCGAACTTAAGATGTGCATGAATGTAGTTAGCATTTCCTGTAATCCACATTATACGTTGCTTTTCTTGCTGGAGTATAAATCAGCATAAGTTATTGATGTAAATCTGATGTGATACGTTATAGGTTCTATGCTTGCCACTGGTTAAAACTATTACATGTATGACTCACTGTATCCGGTTACTGGATGAACCGGCGTTCCTTGTTATTCACTTCGTGCATTCAGCCATCATAGACTCGGCATTTGAGGTCTGGTCTGACTAGAGGCAATAAGGCTTGCACTACCAATGCATTCACCAGGGGAAGTCGTCATTATGTCATACATGTGACTAAGGAAATCACCCGGATCCAGCTCACCATGAATGCATGGAATGGCATCCATGATTGTATCAGTCCTTAGGTGGAGAAGGCTGGGAGCTACCTTGTATATTACAGTGACTTAAACTGTATGGAACCGCCGTTCCATGTGTTTCTGACACACCTGAAATATCAGCCTACACCCAGGAAAGGTTGCCGCTTGCCGTTGTGTATCTTATAGTGCACAAATATACCACTGCAACAGGTGTACATTGATACATGTAAGATAAGCAAAGTTGGCAGCGTTTCATGGTAACTATGACAGGCAAATTGAGTGGAATCAACCGGCGTTGACATGCGCCTGCACAGTATATGTTATGGTTTCAACCGTTCGAATTCGCCCTGCGGGTCCCGTATATAGCGCAGACAGGCACGCATGATGTCGGTGAATATGCATAAAACCTTGCTAAGGTCCGCATGGTGAATATCAAAGTACACTATCAAACAGGGCCAAGTTTCGATAACGATATTTTCGTCTGTTTATGACTCTGGTCCATGCATTGAATCGGTATAAATCATCTAGTAGCATACAGACTAGCGCAGCTACACCCGGGGTACTGGAAGGCCCCTACCCCCGATGGTGCCCCCATTCCTACCTTGATATCTGTTTATTAAGTATTGCCCACATCCGTATGGTAAATTGTCAAACACACCACCCAACACAATAAAGTATCAATGTCGATCTTTTCTTTTTGTTATTAAGTATTTTTTGGGGGATGAAATTCTATCAAGTATCAGGCATTTTTGAAGCGGAGTCCAGCTAAGTTGACCTTCTACTAGGGACCATGTGGCACGTTCCTGAGAAGTGATAAATGGCGTTTTTGTTAAGGATTGTTAGAAATGCAATATTCTAAACAAGAGATGCAACGGGCCTTTACTCTTTTCATAACATGCTATCTTTTAGTTTGCGAATCTCCGACATACACGATGCTAGCTTTCATTCAGTCTGGGGCGTTTCTCTAGTCGCCCTTAGCTCATCTTCATTCGTCAGAGAGGAAGTCAGCCTTCGATCACCTGCGGTAGAGATACCTATTTAAAAGGTTGCTTATTCTACAAGAGCATCCTAGTAACATAGGAATCCAGCACATGTTGTACACATCTAGTTTATTGAGACATAATAACTGACTCCAGACAGGATCTTCTTCTACTAGGTAGCATACAAGCGGTTTTCATATTTTGATTTGTAAGTCATTCGAATGCATGGCTCTCATATGCTCAGAATTGGCTCTGTTAATTGGGTACTAGAAATCTCACATATTGGCACAAAAACAAACTCTTCGACCCTTAAATGCCACTGCACTGCCGGCTTCTCTGCGCATATGCTAAAGCCATGGAGCATTCCAGATGTCAGTGCAATTATTGCCACCAAACCACCAATCTCATAATAGGTGCGTAAGTCAACTGCTTTGTATAACTTGATTCGTTGTTCAGATTATTTGTTGGGGAGTGCAAAGGTTGTGGTGCATGCTGGTTTGGGTTTGGATATTTAGACGTACGGACGGACGGACGGACGGACGGACGGACGGACGGACGGACGTAAATTATCACCATTCCCACCCATTCCCCAGCTATGTTAGTTTTGTCGATCAATATAGAAATCTGACTCTCTGACCGAGTTGCTCAAATTGCTACTATCAGTGTAAATATTTCAGATATTGAAGTGCGCGAGTGTTTGCTTTACTTGATGGAAATGATGTGTAGAACTAGCATTCGGACAAGGTTTATTATATTCAATTGTTCCTACGTTTTGTAAATGGGCAGCCAAGTCAATGACATTCTTTCATCCATGGTCAATTCACGTGAAAGCTCAGGTTGTATCTGGGATACATGGTTAGCGAAGCTCAATCGCCAGGTGGTGCTGGGCTCTTATTTGATGTTAGCATCTTAGTGTTAGGATTTTGATGCATTTTGTGCTGTCTCCATACTTTGTGCCAGATAATCTATCGCAAATTTTACATTCTAGTCAACTTACTACCTACTCGGCGAAGTGGGTTCACTGGACACAACGTATAATTTATTGAAAATCAAACATTGGAACAATATAGCTAATATGTGGGTGATATTGGCCCAGCATCCTGGTCTTGGTAAGGGATAACAATCAGTGGCACCCAGGTACGTGTCTTCTTAACACTATGTCACCATCGACATGTCCAGTTATTATCCCTTATAATATAGGTATTCTGATTAACTTTTCACTGCCATCATGAATGTTGCAGCAGTTGCACAACTCGTGTACAAATAGGCATGCCATGTCGCCATGCGTCGTATGGCAATATGTTTATGTAGAGACATCCATGACCCTTGCCGGCTATGTTCACCGATATGAACCTATATATTATTCCGCGAAACGATGACGCTCATCTAGTTGCCGTATGTATCAGTAAGTGTTGTGTGCCGTGGATTGCTGGTCAATAAGCTTCTCATAAAGCGATTGTATATCATACAGTGGTGAAACGGATACTAGGTACGCACTCTGCTTTTATTTCTGAAGTATATATCATTGTTAGACGTAGTTTCATAGATGCCTAATATGGAACGAACCTCAAATGTGTGTAGTGTGAGTGTAGTGTGTGAGTATGCGTGTGTTTGCATAGAATTGTAGTCGTTCTTAGCAATGAGGCGCTGTAAAATTATCAGTGTATGTGTGTGTATGTGTGTGTGTGTGAGGCTTGTCACTGCCAAGGAGCACGTAGTCATCAGATGATATTTCATATCCTCTTTCAGAGATGGGACCACCCTGAGTATTAGGGTCAGTAGTATCCGGTCATGTTTTTACACTTTGGAATCAAGCCCACAGCATGGGTCGAAATGTGAGGCAGAAAACCACAAGGCCATTGAGACCGGCTTGCCTCGAGTGTGTGTGTGTTTGTGTGTGTGTGTGTGTGTGTGTGTGTGTGTGTGTGTGTGTGTGTGTGTGTGTGTGTGTGTGTGTGTGTGTGTGTGTGTGTGTGTGTGTGTGTGTGTGCGTGTAGGCGTGCGTGTGTGTGTGCGCGCGCCGAATTATGGTCGTTTTAGAGCAACAGCACTATATTCGACTAGCAGTAATGTTCGACTGTCACTGTTTCAGAGGATTTTTTACATACTCTTTCAGTGATAGAACGGCCATGTTTACGTGATCATCTGAGTCTCGGGTAACCAGTAAGGTTGAGCCTAAAGCGTGTAGATCGAAAGGCGAAGTAGTAAACTACCTCGCTAGAGGGACTCCGAGTTATGTTGTTGTTCTTGTTGCTGTTATTTCCAGTCAAAGCAGCTCGGCAACAGTAGGTCCCGTACTGCTGGACCACGTGTAAGGGTAGTCACTCTCTTTTATACCATTGGAACTAGGTCGGGTGATGCAGACATTGGGTTCGAAAACCGTCTAATGTGTAAAGATGTATGGCATTCGGGGTATAGTATTAGAGAGCTATAGGGATATAAAGAACGATCCGGCACATCACTGAGACATTTATCGTTGCAAAAGGAATGTCAAATGTCCCTGCGAGATGAAGTGTGCAATTAAACAAATGTAGGCTAAATATGCGCTAATTACGGATTGCCAAGTGGCACGTGGAGACTATTATGGACCAACTGTGTACGATGTCAAAGCACCAGTAGTATGATACCATTAAAAGTATATAAGACACTACTGTGACTTCTTACGATATGCGCACGTGTAAAACTGGAGAGCATGTTAATGGTATTATTAATAACACGGTTATCGATGAAAATGTTCCCGCGTTTTGAATGGCATTACCAAACACACGGGCACAAAGTCCGCTGCCTCAAAACAATTCGTGAAACGGGCGCAAGTACTCGGTCATCGCTAACAATCCAAGGGTACATGTTGGTGGCGACACATGCAGCGGATATGTAGATACTGACATTGCATCCTACAATCTCCACCTTCCTCTTCCCTGTTATGCTTGTCATCAGACACAATATTACGTAACAACTAGCATTCAAATTGCCCCTCCGTCCTTCCCATACAATAGTTTCTGGGTACAAATAGCTTGGTGAACTTATGCAGGATTTTTATAATCTCTCGCTTTACAAGTTTTGGTCCAATTAAGTCACATATCGTCAAAGTCCGGCGTCGTTCTCATATACATTGATTAATTCCATATCCAATATATTAAATGTCTGCCTGTTAATTAAAAGCTTCCACCTGCGTTGTCTGGTTATAAAACATTATCTTTAAGTTAGGCAGCTGTTTTCTGCTCAGGAAAAGTCTGAACGCAAGGCAATGACATTAACTTATAGAATGTCCCGAACACCTACCCAGGTAATGCAGGTATGTGAAATTAATAAAGTCGTCAAGAGCATCGGCTTCGGTTACTTGACAGCATGAATGGACGATTTTTCTATTTTACTAGCTTTTAGCTCCATATGGCTTTCTTTGCAAGGTTTGCGTCACATCCTTAGCTTTATGGGTGTTAAGTGTAGTAGGGCCTCCATTTCTCCTAATAATACATGTAAGCGACCATTGTATCGCCTCATTCTCGCTAAAGTGCTCTGTATATAATGGTGATTGGAGCTTTGTTGTCAGTGTGTATAGCTTCGAAAGTCGTGTAAGATCATATTCTGCAATAACGTTTTACGCCTAATCTGAAAGGTTGACCCTGGTGTGATTGCGTGGAGTTTATATGTAAAGTTAACGCACAAGTTGACGAATAAAAACAATTTCCAGAAAAGCGAAAAGATGAGCACCGAAACTGAATCGTAAAAAGCAGACTATATTACGCAGGTCACTAGAAATCCACAACGCAGCACCGAGAATAGAGCTTTGTAATTATGCATCCATGAGCGTAAGTGACTGGGATATATTGGCTTTACTTTAATCTAACTATCGCTTGTAGCGTCTGCCATCGATTCACCGATTATAATCAACATTTTGTGCGCGGAAATATATACATAGAATATTAGCGCAATACCCGACGGACTAGTTGACGGGAAATGAGGATACTTGGATTTTAGATGACAGTCCAGAAAATGGGCTTTGTGCATTAGAAAGTTAACCAAATTGCCATAATGGTCTATTATATCCACCGTGACCGATCGTCTAGTGAGCAAGGTTGACTCGCGCCCAATTAAAGAATAGCTATCTCTCGACTCCACAGCATCCACTTAAATCAGCCTGATTATAATGTGTCGCATCACGTTCTCAAGCACAAGTTGGATGAAAGCTTTTTGTCAACATAAATATGCGTTCGTAGGTATATTATGTCATCATGTATGTGACAGGTGTTGATATGAAAGCATATGCTTACCAAGGCAGTTATGTGAGAACTTCGGGAACTTGATCTGATGACAGATCGCCCAGTGTCTCTTTGCGGTCATATACTGTGAATGTACCCAGTTTCGTAACGCAACGTTGAAGTTGCACCTGTGCCCGTTCACATCCTATTTCACCCACCCATCTCCTCGGTGCGTCTCATGAATAATAACCATTCTCACTGCTACATTAGGGGCTGTGAAAAGCAGCAATCGTCAACTTATATTAGTACGATTCGAAACGGCTTGTCTTATGCATGTTGCAAAACGAGTTTTGTCTGTATGTAATGTATGTGGTTGTTTTAATTTCACAACTGCTGGTTTGATCATGAATATTACCCCCGTATACTACATGCTCTTAAACATGTCATACATCCATTCAATTGACGGCAAGGGTGAGTCATAGAGATCCAATCGTTTCTGAACAGCATGCACATGTGAGCTTACGTGGTCTGCTCGGCTGAGGCGCCGCATCTAGCGATGATCCGCCGCGTTCAGTGGATAAGGACGGTAACATGACTGGATTACGTCTCTGTATCATGGTATTTACGACATTAGGTGACAGATCATACCACTTCCGCAACGAATGCTATAATCAACTCAGCCTCTCTGCTATAACACCAGGATTTAGCATCCTGACGATTTTACCAGTGTAAGTCGACGGGAGCGAGACTAAGTGACAGAGCATGAGTGACATTAATAATGGAGACTTAGCGGCCGATAACCCAAATATCAGCCTATTGGTGATTTTTCAACAGCCATGGTTACTGGTCGCAGATTCGGAACGACAATCTGATTTTCACACTCAATATAAAACGTCAACTCTGCAAGTCTCGGTGTTCTTTTAGACATTTGTAGTTTTGTGAGTACTGCCACCTTGTGGTCGGTTAAGGATTAAGAAATTCAACACCTTATTCAGCGCCAGTCCAGATACCAGGCATGTCGGTTATGTAGGGGTGTTTTCTTAGGGGGTGTTGAATGTATGATAACGGGTGGCTGGATTGAGATAATCACATCAGGCGATCACTACAAGCACTGTATAAAAAATATTACTGCTCTAGTCTTGTAGCTAGTTGATACAGATAAGCTTGCTCAAGCTCACCTCGGCAATAAACAGCGCTATGTGTGTGGTATATTTACTAGTAGATGGAAGGAACAACCTTTACCATTGTCAAAGCAGGCCACGGCTACTGATATAATGACGTGCGATGGCTAGGTGATGTACTACGCTTGCAGGGAAATGCCTCATACAAAACAACAATACAGTTGTGTGCCAAAAAGTCCTTTTCCATTCCATTACCTTAGCGGGTCCCCAGTAATGTCAAGAGCAGAGTATATATTGTAGCGACGTTGGGAGATACCAGGCAGAAACTCCTCCTTATCATAGACTACACATACCCATAATCAGGATCAGGATCGATGTCAAATAAATCCCCATCGCCATCGTTATTTTCTTGTGACGGCAAATACAAGATGCATCATGTACAAGCAAATACTCTCAGAATATCAGGCACATTCATCTTGAACAGGCACAAAATAAGACACTCCATTTACAACAAAGACCGTTTGGTTTAGCTATGGCGATCCATAAGTAATGGAAATACATACATAACGGCATCATGGTGGCCATCTAAGAAGCGCCATGTTTTAGAGGAAAGATACAACTGCTACAACTATAGGCTGGGCGTGACATGGTGCTTTTGTATGATATTGTACAATAATAACGCACCCACTTGGCGATAGAATGCATCACACCCTGATTTTATCCCATACTATTTAACGATTGACGATTGTTAAGTTTCAATCAGTTGTAAACCCTGCGGGTGCGTACATGTCCTTTATTGGCGGCATGTTTGTTTCAATTACCACTTGATATGTTACCACACACCTAGAAGCAATAGTTGCTACAACGGAAAGATGCATTACTTTATTTGCCATAGTATCCTTGAGTCCCACTAAGAATGCGGCACCTCTCCACACACGTGTTAGCGATTTCATGGTTATCAGCGATCTTGTATGCTACCTACCTACGAATAATAAGTGGTTAAAAATGAGGTCGACATACCACTTTGGAGATGTTCTTTACATCACAATCAACGGTTCGTGCTGTATTAGTCGATGGCGGGGCACTGTCGTTTACATCAATTACAACTAGACAACCCATTTGCACTTAACGTTGTAAGGTACAGTCATTAACGATTTCAAGACTATTCCAAATATACCAGAGTAATGTCACGGTATGCCGTAACCCAGACCCGCAGCTGAGTCGTCAACTATTCATGTCTATAACTATGCATTAGTGTTGCTTTCCAATCGGACTCGCTCAGTACCAACTGAGGCGATGTCACTCCAACAATCAGTTTGGTGTTTGTGAAAATGAAAGTAATAATCGCCCTTCCTAAGGTGATGATACCATGAAATAAACAAGAGCGCCAGGGTCGATTGATCAAACGTATAGGAGCTTGGTATCTGATTGATGGAGGCAATCAGAGAATTCCACGTGGTTTTATTAAACGCCATGACATAGCATCACGCGGCTCACATATGACATCTGCACATATAATCTCTCAGCGATATTAGCATAGCTAATGAACTATTTGTCATCGGCCAGTTCAATTATGGATAAAGAAATACCAAGACCTACCATAGGTTCACGTCGCCTAACTCGCCTATGCTTCACTTCACCTGTCCATCGCTTCAGCCCACAACAAATAATATCCTTTACCTCAGGTACACGAGGCGCTGCGCAAGTCAATCTACAGTGGCTGACGTTAGACGAGTTGATGGTGACCTGCCTTTTCGCTTTCAATCTAGGCATTGAAAGGCATATTCATAGAAATATTTAGAATACTTGAATTATGGCCCCCATTGGTATAGAGGAGATGAGTAAGCACTACATTTGCGAGATGATGGATGCCTGCATCGAATGGCATTCGTAGATTTTGTTTGTCGGTGAGGAAAGACAAGAGCTGTCGGATACAAGGCCTTTACAAATATAGTGTGGAATGCAACGGTGTTTTTTTTTCTGTTTCTGACACACTAGTGATATAATTCGACACACAAAAAAAGTTGCCACCTGCCTACGTGTATTGTCACGAGCGTTAACGACTGTCTCAAATTAGCATTGCCACTGGTGTTAATTGAAGATGAAAAAAATGTGGCAACGTTTTTTGGTAACCGACAGGTGGGTTAAAGTACAATACAGCAGAGCCGCCATGCGCCTGCGCAGTGTGTTTTACTATTACAACCGTTTTAAATAGCAAATGGGTCCTAATTTACCTGCGACCACTGTCCAACAAGAACTTCATTTGGATTGTCGAGTTATTTAACTCTGTTTGTTTACATATTCTTACGTCAGAGCTGTCTGAATGGATCCGGCGAACATGATATATGCAGCAGCTTTTTGTTTGCCATCTTCCAGTTGAATGGCAAGCATTAAATGCATGCCTATTCCTAGTGCCGTTTTAATACATTAAGATAAATATTAGGCATAGAAGCGGCATGCAGCAGTGCCAATGTCCCATTGGTCAATTTTCTGTCGCACCATCCAAGTTAACATAGTATCAATGTCGGTTATTTCATGGGTTGGAAAAATTGCGTTGTTGCATGATTCGGAATAATACGGTATGATAAAACGTCGATAAACTGAATCTTTATAAATACCTGGCATAGTGGAAACGAAATCGCTTTTAAATGGACCTTGTCGAGTATCTTGCCTGTTCACAATTTGACCATTATTCCAAACTCCATTATTTCGAGCATGAATGAACCGAATCGCTGCTGTGCTATGATACGCATGTCTGTTAAGAATATAGTTCATAGACCACATTGATAATAATCACAAAGCAGGTGTGCCAGTATGCTTTAATGAAAATCACAATGATGCCATAAATTAGATAAATATCCACAATTGCCTATTATTGAGATTCTGCAGTCATTACAGGTTATCATCATCCTATGGCATCCAATATAGAATCATGTTAAGACATTGTTTTAGTCGTTTGAGCTGTATCTGTCAATGTATATTCTTTTCAGATATTTGATAAGGTTTGGAATACTATGCGTCAGAGAAATCATGCTCGTCCATTACCAAAGAATATGGAAATAAGTTGGGTTACAGTTTGTCAAAACAATTCTGAAAGTAATCTTTTAAGATTTTGACCTTAACAGAGATCACTCTGCATATAACCCATGCTTGGATTGCTGGAGCTCGGTTACACGGTTTCGTTGAAGATGTGCATCATACTACTTAAAACTTGTTATGCAGGCATAATATGCCTTCTGGTTTCAAACAAGGTTTCCGACTTTATATTTCTTAATTGTAAACCATTGCCGTGCATGTCTGTTACAGGTACAGAATTGGCTTTGTTTACAGGGTACTAGAAAACTTTATTCGCAACGGAGCGAAGATGTCTGATTCTGAGAATTTGCTCTGCTCTGCACCATATTGGAGATTAATATGCTGTTGAATAAGAATTGTATTCGGATGCAGTGTGAACATTGCATTCGATAAACAGGTAACGTTATTCTCCCAGTCATTCTTCTTGATCTACAGATTTTTGTCTGTTTTGGTTATTATAGCACATCTTATGCCGACAATTAACGTAAAGGAAGAGTAGTGTGTGCATAACGGACCTTTCCTTATGGTCAGCAGGTGTACAGTAACCGCGTTAGAGATCGTGTACAACATGTTCACCAATATATTCGCATTATGAGAAGGATCCAGATATATGCTTTGTAATGGGATTTACTGTGACATGCATAAGGGCTTCATGGCTTATGCAGCACAGCAATTATAACGGTACAAATAGAGACGCAGCTCTTTACACAAATGGTTATAATCGGGACACCTTATATATAGGATAAATCAGTGTCATGAACATATTAGCCATAACACTGGCATACACCAGCAAGGCCCCAATTGGTATATTAAGTAACCAATGGCAAATTGGCAGAATACTTACTTGCATTCACAACGGCTGCAGTGCTACCAATTAACAAGATAATTAATGAACATACATTCGACGTTGGGAAGGTTGAAACATCGCGTTGGCCGCAAAGTGTCCATGTGGGATAATGGTTTGTAATAGCTAAACCTAAGTCAATGCTATAATCTTATTATGTTGATACAACACTATCACAGCCGCAATCAAAATGACGACGCACATGATATTGTTAACGGGACGGCCATTTATAGTGTGCAGGAAAGTTGGTTACGTATCACCACTCTGGATCCAATCTGCAGGGGTTCGTTACTTATCGCTTCACGTCTGGATAACCACGTCGATAAAAAATAAGTACGTATTACCACTCTTCTGAAGTGTGCGGTATGACGCACAGGCGCTCAGTAGGTCGTATATCTAGGAATAAACCATTGAGAGAACTATTCTATCGATGAAGTGCCGTTATAGGCCGATTGTCGACTATCCGTATTTACATATATATATACACGCACTCTTAAACGGTTTTGATGCTGTATTTTGTCAATTGAATATGTTTTATAATGACCACATACCGCAATGTCCTTGAGCCCATCATGGTTGAGGGAATTTTGTTACATCGTATGCAGACGCTCTATTCGCAAAGAGTGTCACTAGATGGATTCCCAGTTCTTAAACGTTCACGGTTTATGCGACAACCACAGACATTGCTTGCGACAAGGGCATAAAACATGTATTCGACCTATAAATGGCCATCCCGTAAATTCATGTAGTCGTAACATTTATATTTGGTCAGGAACATCTGTCTCGCCATTCGAGGATAATGTTTTCAAATGAAATCTTATAAACGTACTTAGCAGCAGAACGCTAACTTGTACCATAGCTTGTTATTTACAGTGGTTAAATAATGGGAGTCTAGTTGAAAGCCATGTTTGTTAAATAATTCAACTGATGTTTCCGCATCGTTGCCTCTCTCAGATCGATGTAAAGCTAAAAGATTTTCTTGGTGTTTGGGGTAATTAAAACTATTTGTGTGTTGTTTTGATCCCACCTCCATGGAAATCGTTACGTAATATACTAGATTGTATCTCGTCGCTATGGGGAATAATGGTTACGTATCATTACTCGCATGGATGCAATCGCTACGCACAATGGTTCATCGATTCACATACAACACTTTTACATAAACGCATTTTGGCTTTGTGCAGTGTTGCTAGTGCTCATACTCATCAGGCAGATGTTCATTAACCGCCCCTCCCTTTGTAATCATGTATAAGATAGTGAGGGATATATATATATATAGTATATATAGATATATTATATAGATATATATATATATTATAAATATATATATATATGAAATATATATATATTATATATTATCTCTTTCTATGTATGTTATCTATATATATATATATATATATATATATATATACATATGTATATATATTATTATATATATATATATATATATATATATATATATATATATATATATATATATATATATATATATATATATATATATATATATATATATATATATATATATATATATATATATATATCACACACGTACATACGCACACATAGACTCTATCTTTTCCCTTCTCTCAACCTTATTTGCACACCCGAAGAAGCATCATAACAAAGATATCAAATTCTGCTTAATACCAAAACAAAGCTTGCAATTGAATACTTTGTGACTTCGCATGACTCATGCTAACATCCACCTCAGGTTACTGTTGGGTATGTGAAGCGAGATTTACCAGCACCAGGGTTTTCCATCCTTAGTCGTGTAACCCAGATTGAGGCGACGCATTGTCGTTTTAGTCGGTTAAGGTGAACAACCGTGGTTGTATCAATATCCGATACTATATCATATATGATTGAGTCCCATTTTATTTGCTTTGCATCACCAGGAGACATAGAACAGCAGTCCCGTCGTGCTTGCTCTGTTATCGATGAATCTGAGGATAATATATCATCTGGTGCCCGTTTCCAGCTTCATGTTTCATTTCCACTCGCACGTTCTACCCTTGAATTATAGGGGCGTTTAGTTAACATGGCCTTACTGAGAAGTATAGAAAGAAAAGCCGCCATTCATTAGTTTGGGGGTCAGGTTATGTGGTGGTGATGTCTTGTCTTTCCAATAGCGACCTATCTACTTGTTAATTAATGTATTTAGTAATGAACCACACATCGGTAATATCACCGACGACGACACGACTGCACAAAACGTGATAAATCTAAGATGGCGAGAAACATTGGGAGAAATATGTCACATTTCCAGCAATCGAAAAAGGTATCAATCACGTAAGTAATAATTTGTTTGTTGGAAATACTGATGAGGATAAATTTTCCATACGATACCAAGAATACCGGACTTATTTGATTCCTCAAGGTTTATTCTTCAATTGGCGGCCTCGACTAAGTATTAAGTAAAGAATATAATCCCTGTTGCCTATGAAATCACTCTCCATAACCCTTCATGCACATTAGCGGAGATCGGATCCAAAACCTCAAGTAACGCTCTCTTGTTTCCTGTAGCTCTCCCAAGGGCTCTTGCTACTTTGGGAAATTAAAATCATGTATGCTTCAGAAATATAATGGCACTGTGCTATTCTGCTAACTTTAATTACCGACTGAGATTATAGCATCCCCAGTGTGTAGGTAATTTGTGACAGCCATTACTGGCTGCTTGTTGTTGTTGTTGTTTCCCGGTAAAGCAGTTCGGCAACTATAGGCCACGTACTGCTTTACTGGCTGCCGTTGTCTTCTCCTTGTTTCAATGATAACAGCGGGGAGTGGGTACAAACAGAGCGTGAATATGGCATGATGCATAATGGCACGAGATTACTGAGCTGTATAGCACCTCACTCTGCATTTCATATGAATAGTAATCGAAAAAAGATTTGAGAGATAACTAGCATAAACGTGACCGCCAACATTTTGTTGAGTAGTGGGAAAAGCATCGACTCTTCAGTGCACTTTAAACAACAGAACACATGATAAAATTACCATTACCGGCTAATAACAACGAAAGACACCATTTTAATTCCAAACTTTTGATGCGTCTCTCCAAGTAAGCAGCTATCAGCGTACCAGCAAAACTAATACCATAATGATAAATTCACTTATTGTTAATTTGAATAGTCTAGGCTGTTATTGCGCCCGACAGCTATTGAAATCGAAGCAGTCCTGCATTATTTGACCAATGACAAACCCTTAATTGATGCTAGACTTTGTCATAAAAGCGAATGTGTTACCATCTGCTTGTATAATGTGATAACCCACGCAACTCACACATCAGCAGAACAGAGACACTTCAAACATTTGTTGCTGCGCCTTCAGTATGCGTGTGTTGCTTTTGTTCACAATCAAGTACTTAAACACGAATGATGCTTCTTGCAAATAATGCTTTTTTGAGGCAATTGGTAAGATTATCATTGTCCTTGGTAAATGGTTCAATGCATCCGTTGTTTATGCGTACACATATAAATACGTCGCTACCTACTAACTGTAATAGGACTGCAGACGTGATAATTGTTTAGATGCATTCGATTGTGTTGATCACACACCTTCCTACCTCTCGAAGAAGCTATTTCCTGCTATGGCCATTGGTTACAATGTTTCTGTTCGCTTAAGACAAGTCCTGTATATCAATCCATTATGTGCATAGTTAACATCATTATGATACTCGTGCCTGTTTTGATAGACGAGTTTAAGATCAAGGGAGACCAAGTAACCGCAGCGGTATGCGGTACTTAAGACAAATATCGCGAGAATGTAGACGCGCATTTAGCTTGCTCTCAAAGTCCATATTAATTTACAAGTTCCAAGCATTATAGTTAGGTTCATAGATCTATGTAGATTATTTCAATTTTTTTCGGACAGAATGAAAACAAACTGTGTTGCAACCTTGAATTAGCCAGGTAAGGGTTGTACGTGCGATGCTTACTGTAGCAAGGATATTTGAAAGCATTAAATAGTACGATGTAGTTGCTGCATGTTAATATCGATGCGAAATCAGATTGATTTTGCCTGCACAAGTAATGTAAGCCGTGCTTATCGGTAGTGCTCTATACAGATGTGACGATACTTCGTACAGTTGTGCGTACCCTCTTCTGGCACATGCTCAAGGTAGCAGCGGTAAAATTGATAAGAAAACCGTGATTCACGGATGATAGTCCCACATAGAAATGCCGACGGAGCGGGGATGCGACTCATCGTTGATTTGGCACGAAGATGGAAAACCAAGAATATTCAGACGCATCAGACTCTAAGGCAAATTGATGCATCCTACTCATCTAAAAATTTCGGAATTGTGACAGACTTTATATACTCACTTGTTAAAGATAATGCAGGGGAGTAGAGCTTGATTTTGGAAATGATTAATAAAAAAACGAAAATCTTAGGGATATACCAAAAGATGCTTACACTTTCCCTTAAGGTTGGTAAGTGCTATGATTTAGCCAAGTGCTGTTGTTTGCTTATTAAACTATTTCATGTAGTCTAAACTTGCTGTAACGATCAGTTGGTGGTGCAGTGCGACGTACAGACATAAGGAACAGATGCATTTGTACAGTCCGAAATTGTTTGAATACAGTTTAAACACGCACTCAGCAAACATCTCCGCACAAGTAGGTGTCGTTAGTACCATAGTTGCCAATGTTGCCAGATTCGAAGCGAATTCCCCAAGATATGCAGTGTGGTTTGGAAAGGGGTCCGCAGATAACCTCAACGTAGACCTCTATATCACGACTAAGCAGACTCGCCCCATCGAGAAATGGTTGAATACTGCGCCGTTTATCAATTATAGCACCCCAACAAGCGTACGTGGGACGTCATAGAGAAATAATACATTTTGCCTCAACAACACATATCGAGCTGGACTGTACAGGAACATAAATGATGCACCAATCACGATTCTCCGGACAAAAGTCACGATTCACCGGAGATTTATTAGTTGTATGAGAATATGCTGTATTCTTACACCATTTGCGACAAATATCGTGACAGGGAGAAATGTAAAAACATTCGTAGTGCAATCGATTGCGGGTACTTAAGTCTGAGTGCACAACGACGGTAATTATTTTATTATGACTAGCGATGTTTTGTCTGAAGCAGCTATCAGAAAGATCGCCAGATCTTGGATGCTGGTCTTTTAAGTAAGCGAGGGTAGGTTTCTGGGTATTGTGATAGTATATTGCCCTCTCGCATGTCTATAATTGGACAGTCAAGCCAATAACGTCGTAGCAACCATTGTTAAATAATGTCAAACTATTTATATACCTAGGCGTATAAAGTTTGAAGTGCTCATTCAGAAATGCTCTGCAACCCTATTGGACTGATAAATATATTCTAAGCAGGCACTTTGCCGTAAGTGGCCTCTGAAACAAGACATCGAATGCTTTCGATAGGTGAATATCTGCAGTTCATTTATTTATATTGCAGATTCCTGTAGTAAGATAATAAGGATGTGATGCAAAATATCCAGCTGACGAGCTTGTGAATTATGTCACGTCATTGTGTAATATATTCCCAAGTGCATTTCACTTTCTGCTAACTACAATCTGCTATTTGGGTTTGTGCCTAGCAAAATTGGTTTTCTTTTAATGGTTACCGTCGCATAGCATTGATCATGACAAACACAAAACATATGTCGGTATCTGTGCGTAAAAAACGCCGTGAATATTGCACTAGGATTAATTTGTCTTAGGATATGAAAGATTACAGCATGTATTTGTTTGACGGAAGCCAATCTATGGATCAGTGTCTGAAACTCATCATCCGTATGGCGTCATACGCAAAAGGGGTATGTACTCTTAATTGAACGAAATCATTTGCGTAGGAGATCCTTAGATAATGTAATTGGATTAGGCACTAAGAAGCAATAAGATATGTTGTTCACAAGCGTCATCCGTTATTGCATCAAACCAATAAACGCCACATACACCACGTAGCAGATGCTCTGAATTCATGAGAGGCTGAACGACAAGTTTATTTGACAGGGCACGTGGTATCTTTGGAAACACAATTGCTATCTAAGCAGGGTCGACAGCATTGCTCTCGCAAGTGAAGGAATTTTGCGTAAAACTGGAAAACAAAACAAATTCATTTGTTGTGTTAAGTTTTCGAAAAGTATAACCCACGGTTGCCTGTGGTTTGATATTCAACGAGGTGTATTCACCCTATGCATGTGATTTGATAAAGTCTTACCCATGAACTATGCAACCATATGAATGCTTACATAGTACATCGCCAGGCACAGGCTGTATCTAAGTGAAATCATCGTTCGTACTTAATCACAGTTTAATTTAAAATTAATTCATTAAAGAACAGCTACATTTCCATTAAACCCATCCGCCAGGTTATCTAAGAAATTACGTTAAGCTACGTACCCTTCGTGGCCATTTAAAATGTTTGCAGGTAAGATAATCCAGCTGTCAATGACAGCTTTCCTCTGCGCATGATACTAAGATAGAACTTGATGCATGTAGAATCAATATATCTAGATCCATCCCGGCGTAGTTCTACAGCGACCCTAAGAGGTTGTGTGACACGTTTTACGAACATGCCACTGAAAAAGCTCCTCAGGAAAACTAAATCAGATAAAGTGGGTGATAGGTTTAACGGAGTAAACAATCAACCACAAAACTGGTCCCTGATGTTTGAAATGTACATCTTTAATTACCATTCTTGCGGTCTTTGAGTGTGATGTATCGTTTGTTATCATTGGTTGTAGTGCGACATACCTATGTTATTCACTTATTGCTGAAGTGTATTTCCGCTAATGAATTATTTTTCTGTACTGAGTTAATGCACCATACAATGAGTCGTATGCACCAGGAACCAAAGGTAACATAAGGGCTTTTCGCGGACATGCATATTTTAAACATTTGTAGCATTGGATGTTTCCAAACATACGCATCAAAGCCATCGTTGGTTATGGTTTCTGCGGAAAACATAGTCCATGACAAGCACTGTCCTGAAGTGCTCCATGACGTGTCCTCAAATCACTTGTAACAAGCAATATGCTAAAATACGGTGACCCCATTGATGTTTGAAAATGAAATGACCCTGTGGATACTGAATATACTGAGCTCATTCCCTTGTATAATACTAGCCATGCGTAGGGTCATCAGCGAACAACGCCCTCATAGGCACGACATTAATGAAGGACTGTAGACGTCGTCATTTAACGTGTACATGTTGTAACGCGTAGTCGCTTAATCGGAGTAACTAGCGTTGAAGAAGGTTTCCCGATGAAGTTCACAATACCGATTAATTTGTAAGCGCCCGTCATCATCATCATGCATGAGCGACGATGCATCTTGCAGTAGAATGTTGATAATTGACTGTGGAGGGGGCCTGCTTGGATGCGTCAGATTTGAATGATCAGGCTTGTGTTCACATTTCTTGCCTTGTTGATACGCAGCTGTAACATTTGTACCAAAACCTTTTAATGAAGCCAGAAGTGTGTATATATTGTCCAGATGTGTTATTTTATTGCGCGAAATCCCGAACCGTTCCCAAATTCAAAAGCAATGACGAATCTATAGGTTAGACAAATAGCATAACATAGCAACCTTCGAGATATTATGTATTGGATGAATGCCATTATGAGAGCAATACTGAAAACAAATCCTAGCTTTTGTTAATGTCATTGATTATGCTTAAATTGAGATAATATTCCACTGTCACATGGTTTATGTATACTTATAGTGTAAGTAAATCTCTCCCATAACATATCTTTTTCAAGCTGTTGTTGGAATATTTCAGTAAAATGGCCCGAGGGTAGACACAAGAGTTACTTATACAGTTATTCGACTGAAACTGCTACCAGGTGGCAGTCATTGGAGAATGAATAATCATTTCATCTGTATTTTTAGACAAAAATGAAATCTGAAACCATAATCAAACCGTATGGCAAAATAAGGTTATTGAGAGATATGGTGCAAACATTATGCTCTTTTTAACAAGGATGCCATTTCCTAAGTAAGAGTGAATTGCTTTGCTCACATCGGGGAAATCGTATATGCAAATATGTGCATATTGATCTTAAGTATTCGGTAGTTCATATAAGAGCCGGTAAAGCCAATGACACTCTATCTTACTTAGTTTATGTATATGTAAACACTGCACGAGAAGTACAAACCTGGATATAATTGCGATTGCAGGATATCCAAGAATTATGGAGGCATGTCCTTATATTTTTGACATTATAGGCTAAGAAGCGTGTTACACTTATACATAAATCAAGTACCATGATGACTATTGGATGACCATGCTTGGCGCTGGTTAATTAGCCATCAATTGTCTTGTTTGGAAACGGGAAACTGCATTTATAAGGTAACGAGTTTCCTAGAGTCGCAAAGTGTGTCAACAGCCCTTTTTATATAACATTCGTAGGTCATCTCCCACAGCGTACCCTAATATATCCCACGAAAGCTTTCTAAACAACCGTGTTCCCATCTGTACTTTTTTAACTCAGCAATAAACGTCATCCGTCATCTTACCACACTAATGAACGTATTGCACGCCAGGTAGCATTGTCTCGGCATTCATAACATATCGAAGGACGTTCTCGGAAATTTGCCAGGGCATGGGTCGCTTTAATTAGCGTAATACTGACATCTTTGTTCTGCAAATGTCAAAAGTGACAGAATTCCTGGGAGTGTTTACCAGCAAACCAATATAGATGTTACGAGAAAAAGATTCCTAAGTTCATCCAATGCGGAACACAAACAAAGCAAGACATATAAAACACGATAGATATCTGCCTATTGTACCAAGTGTTAAATCTTCAATTCAATGTCATGATCACAAAACATTAATACGATGTTTGTACATATAAAGATCATTTATTGCCCGTCATCGCATGCAATGATATAGACGCATCACGTGCCATTAGGTTTTCTAATGGCAGAAATACCAGAGGCAATATTCAGTGAAGCAAGTGTTTATTCACTCCTCAATATGCTATATAAGCGATTGCTGATGGCTGTTCATCGTTAAGAGCCATAATATCGGAGTAACTAGAATGCAAAAATAGAAAACGGGCACTATCAATGGGAAATCTATTTTTGACCACAGCGTTGATATGACTGAGTGAGGTGATGGTTATAAACCGGGGATGGTAAAGACCTGTACAATCAAGGAAGGACGAAAATTGTAAGCTTATCTACGCTCCGCACACTACCGAACAGATCAGCTCAGTATTTCGTTCACAAAATACAAATTTCGCAAAGTAAGTAAACTCATGGAATAACAATATATCCTCCGTAGTAATCATTACAACATAATGATGGTCGCATATTTTTTGGTATATAAAAAATAGTTGTATTAAATGAATTATCAGCAGTATGGCCACGTGGAATCATGGCATTCAATAATTTGCATAACATACCAACAAGTTTGAGTAGTCCGTTAATCAAGTGGTCAAAGCAATGCTCATGACTGCCATCGCTTTTGTTGCTTTTAAACTTCCCTTCACATTCAATTATAGATTATTCAATAGTTTTTATCTAATCATGCATTTCATTGTCACTTGTAGGAACGCTTTAATACAAATCTGAGTAAAATAGTTTGCAATAGATTTGAGTCCACTTGTCCTAAATACTAGAGTAGGAATACTTGGGTTGGATTGATCTTTTGCAGTTCACGCCATAAGTAAGCATTACTACATGCCTTATAAGCAAGTTTTGCCTTCTTATTATCCAACTCATTGTTTTTGGGCGCACATTCGGCATTATTATATTTATGGTGCATTTGGTAGGTTTGCCGCACTCGTGCCAAATCTAATGCCCGCCAAGTGAACGTTCTTTTCCTGGTTTTATAATCTCTAACTATCCCGCAACCTTTCCTGAGAAACGCCTCTTTGACGGCATAGTTGCTTTGAGACTTCCTTTGAGACTTCCATTCATTGATGTGAACACCAAAACCCCTTTCCACGACGAAATCATCTACAAAAGACGTGCCATGTCTCATTATTCTGAGCGTTGGTACACTGATTGGTATACTGGATATATTCCAATGCATTGACTAACTATATGTATATACGAATCGTGTTAGTGTGTACTTCAATCAATACAACTTATCTCCCGAACGTTCATTTCGCACATCTCGATGTTCTATTTCATTAAGTACAGCATCAGAAGATGTATATTATTGATCTATAGTACTCGCTATACCCACCAGTCAAAAGTGCCACATGTTGCCTATGACATTTTATACAGACGACAGTACCATGTGTACCCTATCGCCTCCTGTTTAGGCAACAACGCAATATAGGCGAATGTCAAATAGAACGCCTTAATGTATTTCTCTGGCGCATCATCGGGCAACGAAATAATAGTTTGGTATTCAAACATTGAATATATTGCGTACAGTAGTATATTGTAACTAGCTTACAACGCTTCTAAGCATATTTATCACAACCCTCTGCTTACAATTAGTGAACCTGAATGAGTGAGGTGAGCTCCATTTGAGTTTGGTATGGCACAATAGTTAAGCATAGCTCTGAGACATTGACTTTCATGAACAAATGAATCCAATCGAAATTCTCAGACCTATGTTTATCTTCTAACAACGCGGCAGTGGCGAGTTCATAAGTCCTTCAGATACGTTCCTGCTCCACGAAGTCCCGAAAAGTCGACCAATTTACACACGATGGTCAAGTTATAACGTCTGCGTAAAATGCACCAAATCACACCGGCCGCGAAACAACCAGTTGGGTTTAAACGCTGACACGAGTGCCGTACCGTAAGTGCAGAAGCGTTATATGACCAGTTTTTATTACGTTCCAATTGATATGACAGCATGATGTCGTGAAATGTCCCAGCTCCGTATGAATTCCAGCAAACCATGAACGCTCAGGAAGGTGCGAGAAAGGTGTTCTGGTCATCACGGAATTATACAGATAGTAGTGCCACTCTCGTAAGTGGAATCATGTTTTGTTAGTCCGGATAACTAAGCCGGTATCAAAACATCAATTACGGCTTAATATACATTTGCTTTTGTGGACTGCTAATCAAGCAACGACCGTCGGAATGCGGCATATTTTATAGTTTAACTTCATCTTGGATCCTACGAAAAACATTCGCAACCGGTTATATTGAACGAATTCATTTGCTGAGAGTCAATACAGCATCCCACGCAATGTAGCAGACTGTTTGGATAGTTACACAGCTATCATCTGTAGGTGGGATTTGTGAAGTCATAGACATTTGTCGAGGTAACTAATTGGATACTATTTGATTAGTATAAAAGCGACGCAACCAGCATGTTAGAATTATCTTTGAATCATTCGTGACTACACTGTCATGGGAGGGGTAAGAGCCGGGATGTTGACAATGTGAATCGAGCTAATCCCCTTTTATCGAGTTATATCCTGCCGTTCATAGATAAATAAACATGTAACCCAAGGCAGGCGTAACCTAATGAGCACAACTTGCCCTTTCAGCGACAAGTATGGATTCTGCCCCACACTTGATTACATTTTCGTATCGTTTAGGTCCATATAATGTCTTTTTAAGATCTTTAAAGTGGCTTACGTGACATGGTCCCGTAACGAAGCGGCTGCTTAGGGTTGTGATGCTTATCGGGGACATAATTCGTGTCAATATAGGCCAGGAAAACGCACATAGTTCGTGTTGCAGCGGCGTTGTTGTTGGCGCTAACTGCATTACTCTCACAGTGTCATTCATATAAACTTGATTATGTAAATGATGCAACATTATGCAATGTGCTTAGCAGTTATCAATTGGACATGGTGTGAATATACGATTCGGGATGCAACAACTGCAGACGGTCCACAGTCCAGTCCAAATCGACAAAGTTTACGGTTCTAATATCATAGTGTATGCTCATAGACACGATTTAGCACATTGTTAGGCACACAAACATTGGTATGAATAGATTATTAGATCTCGTATCATCGTTTTGGAATTACTTGTTATTTCTATGAATAGTTGGTGCACAACGGGAAACGAACATTGCATGACCGCAACATTCAGCAAGCATCGACTACTCGGCATCGCATCATCAATATGTGACTAGCGAAGCTTAAAGGGATGAATATTTGCAACCATATGTAATCGCTCCAATTCACATATATAATACATGTTTATGACGTGCTCCAGAGCTCTTCGTATCACCTACAACATCAACCGGCTAGCTTTCACAATACGTTGGCCGGATAGAAGTATCCAAGATACTCATATTTTAGGTGAGGTCTTGAGTGACCGTCATAGTAAATCAGTTCATTAAAGTAAATAAAATCTAATATCCAATGATGTATTACAGTAATTAACAAACAATGGCATGAGGGCCACATTGCATTACGCCAGGAGAATCTGTTTCTATTGACCGAATTCCTTAGCCAAGCCCTGAGGACAAGTGTAATTGTTGCTGTCCATAAAGATGACTTGTTTCGCTTAGATGGTTTACCATTCGACATCAATTGTACATGAATGTGCACACATTTCAATCTTTATTCAGGAAGTCTTGAGAGTTGGTTTTGTTGTTTCCATTGCATCACCGAGGTAGCTTTGCTCTCGGAAGTCTTTGCAGGAACAGATGCAGTCCACTGAATTGGTGCAGTCGATCACTCCTGAGAGGTCGATGGGAAAGTTGTTCTTGTGAGCGTTCTGGAGTTGAACATGGTTCATGACTGATTTTTTCGTCTGTAACCCCATACAAATGGAAGTTGTTCTTGTGAGCGTTCTGGAGTTGAACATGGTACATGACTGATTTTTTCGTCTGTAGCCCCATACAAATGGAAGTTGTTCTTGTGAGCGTTCTGGAGTTGAACATGGTACATGAGTGATTTTTTCGTCTGTAGCCCCATACAAATGGAAGTTGTTCTTGTGAGCGTTCTGGAGTTGAACATGGTTCATGAGTGATTTTTTTTTCGTCTGTAACCCCATACAAATGGAAGTTGTTCTCGTGAGCGTTCTGGAGTTGAACATGGTACATGAGTGATTTTTTCGTCTGTAACCCCATACAAATGGAAGTTGTTCTCGTGAGCGTTCTTGAGTTGAGACGGTGCAAATGACATTCTGACATGGTACATGATTTTTTTCGTCTGTAACCCCATACAAATGAGTGAGCGTTCTGAGTTGAACATGGTTCATGAGTGATTTTTCCGTCTGTAACCCCATACAAATGGAAGTTGTTCTCATGCGCGTTCTTGAGTTGAATATGGTTTACGTATACTTTTTCCGTCTGTAACCCCATACAAATGGAAGTTATTTACACGGCCAAATAGGCTACCGATATAGCCATTTGGCCTTCCGGCTATAAGGGCTACTTGAAAAGCTATGTTTTCTTCTTCCAAATGGCTCTATCGGTAGCTAGGCTACGTGTACATCAACCTGATATCTATGCTTCCGACCAATCCAGGTGGTACGAGTATCTCCACAAGCTGCACAGACTGCCCAGCGGTGCTCCCAATGATCCTACGAACGATACGCCCTGCCTGGTCAACGGAGAGATATCAAGCAAGCAGCTCAACACTACTCTGCATACCTAACATTACAACACGGACGTGCACAGTCATCTATCCTCGACCCCCTACCCGCGAGAGCCCTTTCGGTTGTAAGACCACACAGGCTATCGACCTGCTCTGAGAAACTGCAGTACTAACTAGTATTTGCACCTATTCACTGACTGGCAAAATCAATGAGAAAACAATTAAGCACTGGCACCCATATCGGGGAACAAACCTACCACAGCTTCTGTTGGTGGTGAGGAATGATTGACTGGACGCCAGAAGTAATGGGTCACCAGTTAATGTGATTAATCGTATGGGATGAGATATGCAGCATGCCTAGAGATCAGCGGGGTGTATTCCTTGGGTGGCTGCTAGAGAAAGAAATGCAGGCAATCTGCTGCGGCGATCAGGGAAAAGACTCCACGCAACTCCGGGGAGCAATTACATCAATGACTAAGTAGAAATAGGCCATTCGTCTCCGTACCAACAACGTACAATATAGGTTGACCAGAAAGGCAATGCTTCTCTGGAAGTGGGAAGAGTTCATGGAGATATAGCAACCAACAGATATGGTGCTTGCCTCACGAATCAAAATAAGGGACCACACAATTGCCAACCTTCTGGATCGACAGAAGCAGCACTTCCCCACCAGTGCCACTAATCTAGTAGCCCAATAATTTCTGCGTACAAAATGAACTAACTAATAGCCCAGGTAGTGGACGAGAAGCGCTCGAAGTGTCGGTTGTGCCTGGCCCTCAGATAGGTACTTGGTGGAAGAATTCCCGCGTGCCCACTTCACGCTGATGAGCGGCGTCATGGGGAGGGTGTCACATAATGTTGCCCTTTTGTAATGCCATATTGCAGTGTTTTATTGTGAAGAGTTATGCCTAGCAATCATGCGCTGATCCACAGAGCCGAACTGCAGCATTTCCTGAGACAACACAAGTCTGGGTCGACTACGGTTTTGTTTACGCGCAGATACTGGCATATGATCTGTGTTTGTCATAATGGATGCGATGCAAATCAACTTTGAAAAAAAGTAAAAGCCACAATTTTAGAGGATGAAATTCTTTAAGGGATATTTTACATGTATTTATATGTAGACACATTAGCTAAATGCTTTGCACTGCATCGATATTAAACTCGAGAAGGCTGCCATGTAAATATATCGGAGCAGATCGTCGTTTTCTTTGCCAGGGCTCTTACAACATGGTGATACATCTAAATATACGTATCCGTGTGATCGAGTAACCGAGTTTCCTGGATGAGCACTAAGAGCATAAAATTACACCTCGTGAATGAATAAGTCGAAGATATGCTCAAAGAGTTTATCGCTCCGCTAGGAGCGCTAACTCAAGCATTCCGCCCGCGGAAATATGTGAAGACGCCACCTGTTAGCCGAAGCGTCTTGTCATAGCGTCATGTCATAACGTCTCTTAAAACCACATGGAATTCTCGATTTAAGTTCGAACTGTAGTCGCCCTAACCGATCAGATGACTCCATATCTTTTACAGCCGCCGAGCCCACATTAGATCAACAGTTCCATGTGCTTTTGTTGATTTAATGGTATCGTCGCCTGATGGGTTTGTCGTTCGTGTAATTTCATAATCGTCACACAGCTTAGCGTAGCTTTACACTCTTTGCTCGAGACTCTCACATGCCCGTGACATGTCAAAATATGTTAATGTCGACCCCATGCCAGTTCGCTCGCTCCAGACAGTTATCGACTGCCTAAATCAACAATCTACAGGGCGGACATGGAAGATCGCGGATCGTAAACTGCGTGTACGCTGTTTGAGGTGAACTCGTTTTGATAGGTGTACACCAGACTAGGTAATTTGACATTAATTAAATAGTGTACTTGTTAGTTTTGCAATTCATAAGCTTATTGTGCGACTTGTTTTGGCAGCGGCAAGGCTCTCATCAATCGTATTGACGTCAGTCCAGTATTCCCATGCGCTTTTGTTTGTGACACGGTTGCGTCACCTTACGATTACATTATATTATGATTAGAGAAACGATCACTACAGAACCACTCGAAATGAGCTCTCTAAGCCTAGCTATAAACTGTTAGCTAAGCTGCAGTATCATTACCAGGTGTTTATGTTCATTGAGGGGTGTTACATGCTATGACTGTGACAGAGAGACAGGAACTGGCTTGACTGTCCTATAATGAACACACGGAATTGTGTATTATAGTTATGCTCAAATCAACGTTTGGTTACCTCGGGATGGGATAACTCTGCAAATATTTCCAAGTAGCTGCCTACAGTCTCCTACACGCCTGTACGCAGGTGTCACACACGGCCAGATCCACTCGTCTGGGTCTCAGTAAATCGAATATAACTTGATGGCACAGTGTCAATGGTGCTATGTGTACTAGGTTTCACATTGCGTGCACGGAATCATTAATCAAATGCTGTACAGCTTAAGGTAACATCATGTGTTTTGAGCATCTATATATTAATTGATGATTCACCACAAGCACTTTTTCCTATGGAATATCTTCACAATGCAGCATTACTCTAACTCGATAAATTGAAGCATGGCTATGATATAGCTCTCATAACGCCACTGAGGGTGAGACAAACTGTTCAGGTTGTCATATCACCGTTATTTGAATCTCGTACTGCTGCTCTTTGCATAGTGTTTGGGCGTGGTGAAATGAAAGAAGAGATAGCGAGCTGGGGTCGAGCGGTCAAAGGGGGTGGGGGATTTGGAGTTCAGTATTGCTATTGACCGCCACAATAGCAATTGTTCTGACTGTTATAACTTAAATCGATTGTGTGTGCCGGTTATGACATCGTTTATGGATAGAGAGGATTGCTGTTGCTGGGGTGAATGGGAGATAAGTAATGCTATTGACAGCCACAATAGCAATATCATCTGGAAATATCAGCACGTATAGACCGAAAGGTATTATGCAGCATTATCTGGATTCTTCTTACTGCCATAACGTAAATCGAATGGAGCTGCCGATTATGACATGGTTGATCGGGAGGATAGCTCTCCTAAATGTGCTCTTGTAGGTCCACAGCCTATAAGCAAGGGTCATCAGGACACTGGAACCAGCTATACTCTAGAGTAGCTACATACATGCTTTATTCCGTATCTACAACAGATATCACCAACATCATTTTTGCTGCGTAATGAATATATAGCTATATAGCAGGAACTAGTAATTAATAATATAAAGACAATTCGTGAAAAACAAGAGCATACCAGAAGCCATATTGTATTTATGAATTATGTCCCGTCGATAGCAAACACTCGGTTGTAGTTGTGCTACGTTATGATGGATGGTGTTATGGTCAATAATGTTCTCAAAATCCTGGCGAACTTCGTGTAAATGGTGGTATATCAGTCTCTGGTGGCCTGTATTGTTAATTGGGCCTCATTTGTTGTAAATGGACTCATTCCACCCTTTAGTAAACATCGATTGAAATCAAGGATTTATTCAACATAACATTGCGCAACATACAACGATTTCAATACCAGCTGTCATTGAGCGTCGTCAATATAGCATTGACAAGAATAATTCATCTTTCGGTGTTGTTGTGGTGGTTGTTGACATGGTACAGAGGGTGGAGTCCCTGGGGTGGGGGGGGGGGGGGGCACTTGGCCTTATTCTGGATAGGGGTGTGCCGCGGGACCTCAAAAACCCGTACCCGTCGTACAAGGTCAAAATGGCCAAAAGCATACCCCGTCGTACAAGGTACTATGCGAACGTATAATCCGTCGTACACATTGAACCTGAAAAACATACCCCGTCGTACAAGTATGACTCCCAAAACCCGTCGTACAAGTCGAGAGGCCCAAAAAAACATACCCCGTCGCGCGGCACATACATACTACCTCTATACACTTAAGTGCCCCCCCCCCCCCCCCCGGGGGTGGAGTTTAATGCATGAATTGGAAGACTGCATTATTCCATTATTATACCAACAAACGCAACTTCGCTTGTGTATAAGACCACCCTTCAAGTCCTGCCGATCTTTCTGGTTGCTGCCGTGTACACAATATTACTGGTCATAAAACATGAGCACCGTCGCCATTCACAAATATTTAGGTGCCCGTAATCGATTGCACCATGGAATCGCCCAGCATTACGCTGCTATTGTTAAGGCCGATGCCTTTCTGACAGTTACTGTGTCTTAATGTGTGGAAGCTTACACCACAGTCACATAGGAGATACTTATGAATGTCCGTTTGAATCGTGACGTGTTCCATTAATGTAGCAGACATTATGTTCATTGCATTTGAATACAACGTCAAATCTGCAGTAAAACATGCAACTGCAATATCGGGTCTTTGTAGTTATCAAGTTTCGGATATCGACCATGGACACAGGAATCAAGCTGGTAACCATGGTGGGAGAATTAATCTTCCTGTTAATACCCAGTCTTTAAATACTGGCAACTTTTCTAAATTGTGTGATGCTTTACCTTGAAAGGAGGTCAAAGTTCACCCCGTAAATGATATCAGCATTATAATGTTGTCAACAATTACTTGTAATGCGGTGGTACGTGAGAGCAGACCATTGACATATATTTGGATAAAGTACCACTTTTTGTCACCCCGTAGATAATATCAACATTATAAGGTTGTCAACAATAACCGCGAATGCGGTGTTATATGAGGACGTACCATCGACTTATAGTTAGATAAAAGACCACTTATTGCCACCATTATATGGTACGTCCGATATTTGGACAGCAGCACTTAAGCTTTGCACTTGATGGTATATATAGCGATGAAATTTCCAGCGTTTTGAACATTTAGAAAGGGCCATTCAGGCTAAACCATTGGCACGGATACTGTCCGAATATGTTTATATGGGACTGCTGAACAGACACGGACTGCAGGGCTGGTTATGAGTGTACACTGGTTCACATACCATAAGCGGGTCGGCGTCGTTATTGGCTTGACTGCCAATTAATGACAGCTACATACATCGACCGATGCTCATATCGCATGAAGACGCAAATGCACCGTGTTATACACGATTTCCTCACGAGCTAAGTGAACAATTCCTCCCTAAATCGTAGCTAAATGTCATGTAGGGAACTTACAGCATACGCCCCTCTAAAAATGCCATACATGTAAGGGGATGTACCAGACCCGGTACTCAATGGTGTTGTGTTCTGAGTTCTGTCTAGGTCGGCGGCGAGTGTCTAGTCACACTTAGAGGACCCTTACGGCCTTCACAATCATCCTTATCTAACACCGCCAGGATATCATCTCATTGGTGAGTGACGTCAAACCCTAGTATGTCATTCTATGTAGCATAAGGTAGAATCCGCCGACGATTTTCCTCCATCCCTTTTAGCTGTTAATAGAGATTAGGAATACAGATGAAAATCATGAGATGTCATTAGATGAGGAAAGGAAAGGTGATCTGGCTCACTCAGACATTGTGCTGAAAAGAATATATCCGACCGTATACGGTGGCAAGAGTTGCTGTAGGTGTCATCCATACCTATACCAGTACAGCTATTAAAGCGCATGAACACCTGGTAATTAATTGTATGTGGCACAAAAACCGCAAACGTATATCATTTACGGGCATAGAGCGGGACTCTTTTTTTAAGTATGACTTTGTATACACTATGGCTGGTCTCATGAAGTGTTGCACAATTTTAATTTTTGAGTTTGTGTTTATAACATTTATGCCGTCTACAATACACTACGCATGTCTAGAATATCGTATAGGAGAGTTGCATACGGTATGACGAAAATGACATGGCTAGTAAATAGTTAACTCATATATTACATTTGCATTTGATTCTATTAAATCATTTAGTCAGAGGATGCACGGTGACATATCTAATGTCATATGCCAATATATTGCTGTATTCTTTACTTTAAAAAGATGATGGATGACTGATTATGCTGTAAGTAAAGCTGCATTACCTATGCACGTTGTTTATACAAGACAGTTGTGCTTGGCCTAGAAGCTAAAGTTTATATTTTTAACCTTTATAGATTAACCCATCAATGTATTGCGATTACTGGTCAGATGTCCACTCTTAGTAGGAACAACATCTTGGGTGCATATCCCTTTTGTCATACCCTCACTTACGGAACAGCCATGATAGAGTTGCACATGTTGTATTAAATTCGTTGTATTATATCTGTTTTAATGACCAAATACCGCCAAGTCTATGATCCTAACCTTGTGTGATTTTTAAAACTGTTCCACGGAAGTATTTATTCTGTAAGTTACCATATTTATGGTCGTTGTTTTGCGTTTCGAAAGGGGGAACAGGAAAAGCAAACGCATTTATCACACTCGATTTAAAGGCGCATTTTTTCCAAAACAATGTTATGCTTTGTTTCTTATCTATTTGATAGAACAACTGTTTTGGAACCAATAAAAACCTATTTGCAGACTGGTTAAACGCTATATCGTTGATTATTCTGCATCGAAATTTGTCGGTCACACCCGTGTTTACAAACGTGAGCACATGTCGATGGAAAAATAACACATGCACATTTAAGGGTCATTTGTTTATAACACATAGTCGTGACGTCATGAGCAGTGCGGATTCGACAGAAGGCGGGAACGCGAGCAGCCAAAATGGTGAGTCTTTTGATTGCTATATTTCTTGATGAGTCTTCTTTTGGAGTGGATGAGTATTCGTATGTTGTATAAAAAAAGAATCCGCCTGAATATAGTGAACACTACCTTTACAATGATCACCGTAAATAAAACAATGAATAGCGTCTAACCTGCAGACAAACCCTGCCCATGTTTTTGCCTAGGCTGCAACGTTTTGGAATATAAAGCGGAATATAAAGCAAATGACACTTTATAGGAGTTTAATTTTTTTATATGCAATTATCGTTGCTTTTTTACGGCAAACCAATTGAATATTCTGGAACCAACTCGTAAATTGTATTAGCTAATATAAATCAAGGGGTTGGGGTCGCCTTCAGAGAGGCTCAGGACGTCTACTTCATAATGAACTGAAACATCCTCACTAGGAGTTTATGGTGGTACGTATCATCGTGTGGGTTGGGTGGGACAAGGGATAGTAGACGGGTGGGGAGGTTTTGGTTCTGATTTGTGCCAGTTTAAGTTTGTTGCAACCCACTTTGACGAGACTTGTACGTATGGTTTGGAGTCTCATGTTGGGCTATATATTTACTAGTTCTCATTTAGACCTCAACAGGCCGAACGCGAATCCATCCGGTTTGCAGAGGCTTCCTTGGCAACACGCCAAGAACTAACCAGGCCCCACAGCAGAATAGAGTTGCTGCTGAATTATTGAGTTGTCACGGAAAGAGCAATTAAAGGTATTGTACGACTCAGTTCTCTTCAGCTGCTCGAAAAACCTTCATGCAATTTGGGTTACAAAGAGCGATTAGCAGACTGGTGCAACTGCCTTGAATATAGAGAGATGCCTACCCTTGTGGAGTGGCAATGTTGCAATAACAGACTAGACTTCTGTACATCTGGATTACCTCAGATGGAAAGAGTTGTGCTCGACCCGATGGTCATCGAGGTAAATAACTGGTACCGGGCGTACTTGCTAGGGGAGTGAGATGTGGTTGTTGAGGAAAAAAGAAATATGCTATCGGCAATTTGTTCTCTGGATTCATGACTTTTTGGGAGAGGACAACAGTTGGGTTATTCCCTCCTCTTGCTTCTGGTAGATCAGAGACCTCTACCCTGACCAGTATGGACAGTATACTGGCTATAAACAAACAAGATTAGGGTAATATTCTTAGCTTAAATGCTTTAATTTGTAATTTAAATCAGGAAATATCTTATTATTCTGCTTGTTACTTTGGTGTGGATAATATTGTTGTCCCAGTTAACCATTCGACTTAAGCTTTACTAGTATAATTATTATTCTATTTTTCGTGCCATCATTCTGCATCCGTATGCATGCTTGTTTATCATCTTACATAATCATTTATTTTACCTCTCAATAAGTTGCCAGGTGGAAAGAGTACACTTCCCTTTTCCCAGCAGGTCATTACCACACCCTAGTGCATAGTTTATATTTTCTTGGCAACAGCTTGTTCCCCGTTTCGACCTTAAACTTTAAAACATACCAAATTCCCCATTCATTCATCCATGCATAATCTGTAATCTGTACTGCCTGTCAGCATCATACTGCTGTACGTTTTGTTCTAGTGCTATTAATAATTATTTCCATAGAAACTTACATGAATTAGCTTAGTACGCTTTACATCTTCATTGCTACCCATTGAGTAAGTATATTCGTTAAATGTTCCAGGTTCAACAATGGTTAAAAGTAAAATTAAAAAAAATAAAATAAAAATAATAATAAATATTAAAGAAACGAATTAATACAACGATTTAAATACTTAAGGTATATGAATTATATTGAAAGGTCGTACGACATTCTACTGCAATTCATCCACAAACCATTCTCAAATTATTCATACTTATTTCATGAATAGGCCATTAAATAGACGGTATCACGTAGGCTGTTAAATCATGCATGAAAGTAAAATTCTGACACATTAGCATGTGTGTGTATATTCATTCACTTTAAAAGGGGAGGGAGATGTCGTAAACCGTTTTACTCAATTTTACCCTCTTTACCGTAAAGCCTCTAGGCCGCCAGTTACCCGTCAGTTATTCCTAAACCCCAAATTCACTACATCATTAGGGGGCGACCTCATTGGTGAACTTGCTAGAAGCCTCTCAGCCAATAGCATTCGCTGATGGTAGATAGCCCCCTTGGGTAAGGGAATATTAGGGAGTTAACACACACTTACGAAAGAGCAAGATCACCAACCATAAATCAGTGACACATCTCCCCTCTTTAAATATCCTTTTTTTTATGTCACTTTGATAAATAATGAAGTGATCCTGTCTTTAGAAGAATAAAGTTTAATTCTCCTCTTTCGGCCTTACAACGTCGTTTGTGTCTTCCATTCATCTCGTATTCAAGTGGACCGAACCAGACTCGACACTAACAATAAATCCGATACACCTCAACAATATAGAAAATCTCAAATGGAAATGTATTTGATTTCCGTTGGCGTCTGTTCGGCAGCTGCACTGCATGGCAGTTACACTGTCTGACAGCTGGATGTTGATTAGATCAATCTCTAACGGAAACCCTATGACTCGTCACTTGTATGAATCCCCTTTAACATGACAATCAGTTTACTATGCCAGAGTGATTGTTAGTGTCGGACGATAACTTCTCCAAAGCGACTCCTAGAACCTAGTTTAACTAATGCTAACACTCCTGTAACAGATTGTCATCAACCGGCGATTATCTTTACACGCTTCTTGCTTTTAACAATTGTAGGCTCGGCATTTCAACTCACAGACGGGAGGTAGTTAAGTACCACTTTCTAGTTTAAATATTCAATATGGGATTATTTTATCATGTCATGCATCCGACTAATGAAGTCACCCGTTTTTTTTATGTATGCCATGGGACTTCTTCTAGAGCAGGGTAATGGTCGCCAGATGTATCAGCGAGTTGTCAGGCGACAACTTCATTAACTCGAACTGATTTATATCCCTTACAAATTGACGTCCTATTTCTTATTCACCTCAACACTTACATAATTCCTTAGGCTTGCGTTTACATCTCGCCCGTGTTATATCCTTCCAGCCATTTACTGCTGGCCATGTTGGGTATTTGCGTAGATCCCATTCGTTTACACTATTCAAGGGAATTTGCGGAGGGCTGGTTTTTATGTTCACTTACAGAGGTTGAAATTAAACATTACGATTGGACGGAAATAACTAAGGGACACATTGACTGCATGAGCATTGAAAAAGCAAGTCGGACTTACGGAAAAATGGAGCACGACTTGAGTGCTATGAAGGGTAAATTGGCTTTATAGGATGAGTGTGAGACTGTCAATCTGCTTCCTAATCCAATTAACACATCTCAGTCGGCTAAATTATTTCAGAATATTTTTTTCCAGCGCAGGACATTTATTTCACATTGCCTAGGCTGTTGTGGAAACTAGTTGTGTCTGTCAGAGGAAATAAACAGAGAGAAGCTGTTACATTATACATGCCGTGCACCCGTGTCTCAGACTGAAGACATGGCATCTCCGTTAAAAACAGTATGATCAGGGACTGTTTCAGCCCCAAACAAACGCATACATACACGCATACACTTACGAACACTTACATCTACTACCTCTCCATTCCTTAAAAAAGGTTCTGTTAGATTTACAACTTTTCGGCCACTCGAGACATTAACACTAAACCAACTTAAGCAAATGAAATTCACCCCTTGACTCTCGTACCAGATAAATTGCTGTCAAATTTACATAAACCTTTGGAATCCTTTTAAGTTAATATTCCGAACGGACTAGTCTCCGAGTCGAAGAGTCCCGGTTTGTACGTCTAACCCTTTGAAGTGAATCCCGTTACAATAACAATTAACATGGACCAGTTTGATCTCTAAATTAAGCTCTTGGTAAGTCAGTCCGAATGACCCCAAACACCCGATTAGCGAATCAATACTGCTCACCACATCAAGCCATCCCCATTTTTACTATAAATACGGCAGCATTAGAAGAGAGCATACGGAGAGACACACACAGAAGATACATATGATAAGACAACACACAAATACATACGGAGAGACACACACAGAAGATACATACGGAGAGACACACACAGAAGATACATACGAGAGACACACACAGAAGATACATACGGAAAGACACACACACAGAATATACATATGGAGAGACACACACAGAAGATACATACGGAAAGACACACACAGAATATACATACGGAGAGACACACAGAGAAGATACATACGGAGAGACACACAGAAATACATACGGAAGGACACACACAGAATATACACATGGAGAGAGACACACAGAAGATACATACGGAAAGACACACACAGAAGATACATACAGAAAGACACACACAGAAGATACATACGGAGAGACACACACAGAAGATACATACGAAAGACACATACACATACGGAGAGACACACACAGAAGATACATACGGAAAGACACACACATAATATACATATGGAGAGACACACACAGAAGATACATACGGAAAGCAACACACAGAAGATAGATACGGAGAGACACACACAGAAGATACATACGGAAAGACACAAACAGAAGATACATACGGAGAGACACACACAGAAGATACATACGGAGAGACACACATTGGAAATAGACGAGACAATACGGTCAAGTCAGAGCACATAAAAAAGAGCGTGCCAGTCAGCGGAGACAAATAAAGCGCAATAGAGCTTCATATTAAGTCTCGTGTATTATATACAAGGTCACCTACCCTCAGATACCTACAATAACGTCGGCTACCTTAGTATAGTCGTCTCTCGTCTCTCATCACCATCCCAGACCTAACTACGGCGACCCTTGGTCATAGCTACACAGTTTCCGACTGAGTAAATAAAGTAAGTGTACCCTAAGCCCTGAGGCTTTCGTGTGATGACGCGCCGCAGCCTGTGATTGCACACCAAACTGCAACGTTTATCTGGTTCGGCCAAAACAGCAGCAAATTTTTGTCCCAGGGTTTCACTGTCTTATCACGTGGTATCTTGTAATGCTTGAACACCTCAGGAGAGTTGGCTGTGAATGTGCCGCCGCTCTGAAAGACATAAACGCTTGGTCAGGTTAGCTTCTGCCATTTTACTGCCTGCTTTGTATGTGGCGATGCTACCGAATTGATTGGCCGACAGCGTTAACTATATGTCAAACTGTGGCAAATGTTCAAAGCGGCCTTACATAATTGTATTGTCAACGCTGCAGGTAATCTTCGCCTCTGAAATGTCAATCCTCAGCAGGAGGTTTTCCTAACCATATATCTGAGTTTAGATGTCGATCCATTAAATAAGGTTATTGCCCTCACAATTTCTGACGGAACTGTTCGTTTGATGACGGCATGGGTGGGCGGCCAATGGCTTCCTACAGCTACTTAGACAGGTGACAAGAAAGTACCACACACGGCATGCTATATGGAGGCTCCACTACACTTCGTGATGATGTGGGCTTAGAGGGTAGCTCTTTCGGTGATGTAACAACCACGAACATTCGCCAATCCTGTTTCATTACGTTTTACTAAAGATATAGTTACAGGGTAATATAACTTTGGACAACCACGACTTTCTGTAACCGTTATTTGTTAATCTATAAGATGTCAATAACAGCGAGTATCTATGACAATATAACCAAAACGCATAGCACTAAGTCCGACCTGTCTGAATATGCAACATGTTTCTATTGGTGCCTTACAAAGAATGCCTTGAGCTGGTGGCACGCTGACTAGTGATTAATTTTAATGTTAGATGTAAATCTGAGTTGACTTGATCCTATTTTCAGTCGACCATATATGTAGCTTTTACTGAGACCAGCGAAAGGCAGTTACAGTGAAGTTTGCAGTCCTACTAGCTTCAATATAAGTAGATAACGGACAGACTGGTGATAGTCAGGATGAAAGGAAATGACAGATTTTTAACGTGCGGTGACAACAAGGTTATTAGCTTTTAACCAAAGATAAACCTTCGTTCTATCGGAAAACCTTTACACCTGATGGTTCGTGTAGTGGTTTCTTGCTATCAAGCAACATACACTCTGCATATAGAAGGCTACAAATATCACATCATGTTCCAGATGCGCGTTCGTGTCGTTGCTCTTTGGCACGATGTGCAAGTAGTTAATATGCTTTAGACTTCTGACTTTAGGCTGGGAAGATCAGGCATTTTACCCATGGGGTTCAAGAACTCATGCAAATATAGGGCTAAAAAGAGCCGTGCACTTTTAATTATAATACGCAATTCAGGCGTGGTCTACATGCAGAGGACATAGATTATAACATGACGTCTTTGTTAGAGTTTAAGGCAAGTTTACACATTTTGTAAGTGGACATGATAATATCACTGTTCATTTGCTTTGTTTTGTTCCGCTGAGCAGTCCTGAGATCTCAAGACTTCAAGAACATCCGCACACCTTGGCAAAATATATATTGGCGGGACTAAATTACGAAGAAACAATATTTCCAATCCAATTCATTCATGGAATAGTTCAAAGGCCAAAATAGTTTCAGCTAGTTCAATGAACTCTTTTTACAACCTCCTCGATATGTATATCAAACACAAAGGTTTAAAGCATTTACCAGGTTGTACAGAGACATATAAATAGTCTATTGTTGGCTACTGACTGATGAGCCAAACGGACTTTTCGCCTTGGCCATCTATCACTGTGACGTCTTGGATGGCCAACACTTTAAGTCGTTGTAAATTATTGTACAGTATATGTTGTCACCGGATATGTTCGTGTGCCTTATAACGGTGTTAAGCCATCCAGTAGTACTAGCATATACTTGTCGTGGTTTATATCGACGAACGTGTTTTATTATGACAGCCTGAATGCATTCTTAGTGCAGGTATATTGTGTCATTGCTAATTTAAAAAACATATTGTGCTGTGACTGCACTGACCCAGTCTGTGACCGGACGTGCTCATGTGATTGCAGTGAAATAATTTAGCATTAAAAGGTCCTGGTCATGACACTGTGCCTCTAGACCCGCTTCATGTTGCTACAACCGGTGTACCACGTATTTATGTCTGTGCTTGTCATTTCCACAGTTCTATTTCCACTTCTGTAAATATGGTTCGACACAATCTCTATTTCAACCATTCGTTACCATATCGATGCTGCAAAGGATATTGCTGAATTTGATGGGATTGCGTTAAGCGAATAGAGATGCGGTCACAATGAAGCTAAATAAGGATCGTTGGTGAAATAATTCGCAAGAATATTCGTGGTGACTCCCTCAGATAGAACATAACGAGTGGTGGGGCCGAGCAATGTACAGGTTTGATGCGAAAGAGGTAAGATAGTACTACGAGTATGTAAGGCAATTGTATGGGTCTCTAAGATATAAGTGAGAATTATTACTAAAAACAGGTTACTGATCCGATGTCATTACGGGTTTTGCATTACAATTCACAAGTGGGTGCTAGCGATTCAAAAGCGGACTATTGAAAGAACATCCCTAGTAACACGCGGTGTATTATTATAGACAGGTATGATGGGTCTTGTAAGCAATTCCTAACATTTTTGTAGGCGCAAAAGTAATTTGCCAGTCATTTCCCCAGTCCGATGCGCCAGCTAGGCTCTGTTGTAAGTCATGCAGCATTCCATAAATGACATTTATCTTCTTGTTGCATCTGCAGTAACTACTATAGATCCAGCCCATTTCTTGTGTACACATATTTCGTTCAATCTACTCTGACCGCTAAAATTTGCCCTGAGAAAATATGGGACCTTCTCGCGTGAGGGTTTTTGGATTCTTTCATGATATCAAGTTGTGCACTGACAAGATGACTTGTACATAATGGGGCTCTAAGCTTGACATAACTAACCCTGTTTTCCCATAAGGTCAGCAATATGTTGAACTCGCCGGATCTCAAGAGCACCGATCCGGTATACTCACCATTATCCAGAAGCTGATAAAATGAATGAGATAGTAAAATGGTTTATGTCTACATAAATGCTCAGTAATCAGTTTAGCTTTGCATCGCTCTGACCTTGTGTGGATGCTTTTGATGCAACTGAAATAACATGCTATCATCCAGACGCCTATTGATTAACTATAAGAATCGATAATCAATAATGTAACTGAATGCATTGTTTGCATTCCTAGTTAACAGCCATAACACGACGCATATCAAGGTATGTATTCGTTCATTTAAAACCATGTCTTCAATAATTCTTCATAAGATGGTTTAAGTGTTCTTTTTATAAAAGGGAGCGTCGTACGCCTTTTCCTTCTTCCCCTTTTCATGCGCAGCGTTAGCAATATTTGCATGCAAAACCACAGTCTGAAAGTCCGACCAGTGTAACTCATAGGAAAAGGCACTTCAGTTGTAGAGAATAGTATTACAAATTGCACAAGGTTCGGATCATGGACATGGCGGTATATGGTCAGTAAATGTACACTCAACATACACAGTAGGAAAAAAAAACGAAGCCACCTTTTCGATGCCATTTTGCCTCAGTTTCAGGATGGGTGACGTCATACATGCTGCACGGCAGCCTACAAGAGAATTAGAAATCGAGCAAGCGAGCGAGCGAGCGAAGCGAATAGCGAATTTTGGTTTTAAGGATATTTTTTGTTCCTTTGGCCAGTTTTTTTTATTCTTGGTCCCTTCATTTATAAAAAAGTGTATGTTTGTCTTTAATGCTAACATTGAAATTTGGTATGCGAACATGTAAATATTCCTTAATTTGCTACACAGAGAATAAGTTTTAGTTTAAGGCATACAAAGAAACTAACCCATGACAACATGCCATACAGCACACCAGTGTTGGACTGCAGGTTGCTCTTCCGTCGGAACAAAATAAAAAAAAGCAATTGATAGTACAATAGACATTAGGGATTACCTGCCACAAATCGTTATTCATATACCTGAACAAGTTGCATGTCTAGAACCTTCGCAGTCTTGAAATCCATCAGGGTCTAACTGTCTAGCAGTCTGACCTGGAGTACAACTTCTGGCATCCCCTCTCAACGAAAGCGGGGCAGTTGTCAGTGTGGTCTGTTGGAAATACCATATTCGTCGCGCAGCTGGACCAATATAGCTTCCTGAATGAGATGAAATGTTGACATTGATAAAGTTGGGATATTAACATGCCTGAACAGAGTTTTAACAGCACTACTGACTCTAAAGCAACTCTCTGAGGCCATTAACAAATCCCCTGCCGGCATAGCTCCTGTTTAAGACGAGATATCCCACATCTTACGGTGTCCATTCACGCAGATATGTTCAAAACAACCCAAAATCTCCCATGTTTGCTTGATGCTGACTCTTCAGTGGCCCATGCCCAGGCAGCATTAGATCTGCAGGTTTCTCAAATTGCTCTCACACACAATAATTTTCTTAAATACTGACCAGGGCCATCCTCCAGATCCACACCACTGTGAACAATGGTGTTAATGTCGTAACAGATGGTCTCTGGTCTATACTCTTGACTTTCGTCACCCACATGCGACGCATTTTGCTCTCTTTTAGAAACCCAAAAAAACTCAAGCCCGACTTCTCATTGCTACGACAACCGAACGCATATCATTAAACGCACCAGACCGTGGAGAAAGAAGAACAAGTCATAAGCTGTCAACCAATAATGAAAGCTGAAAATGGCGAGGAGTGTTCTAGAACAGCGCATGTGATGCACGGTTCGGAAATTCACGAATTTTACACCTTGATATCTTGACGTGGACAATTTACCTTTCTAAATCCCTTTTCTTAAGGTACAAAATGCTCGCACTCACCTTTGTTACAATACCCTTTTAAAACACTTAACATTGAAAGCTAGATCACAAAACATCGTTGTATTTGACCTTTAATAAGTGTGAGTTTGAAAATGGGATACATACAATGATGCTATTCTTGCGAGAAATCGCAATATGTTAATAAGATAAGTATTTCGAAGGTAAATGCCCAATTATAGCCTATGGCTACTGGGCTGAGCACACCTGTCTTGTATAATCCGTGCGTATAGATAATGCAGGTTTATCTACGCCCACTCAGCAGCCCGCGAAAAGACGGGACTGATATGAAGAAGTTATGTTTTATACAATAATTACAATAAGCAGTGGAACAACGCACGTTATATTCATTTTACACAATATGTTTGGTCGTTGTTGGGGTTATTATACGTTCCGTTACACCTGGGATATACATTGCCACTCTATTAAACAACACAAAATAACGTAGCAAAATTCAATGAGTTGCCTCAGATGTTATTTAGTGGATAAATATGTTGCACGTGACCCATGTATTCCATTAATCTACATTTCAAAGGACAGCCACCATAAATAAACTACGAAGGAACCGCTTTATTCCATTTTAGCTGTGAATAGTTTAAAGGTCGTTCCTATACAAAACTACCCGCTCCTGTTTTCGCTTTATAAAAGGAAACGACCATGGTGGCTTAGGATTATTCCATGGCAATTCATTATCGGCGTAATAGCGTGCTAAACTCGGAGTTTTAGAACACATACTCGTGTCTGAGAATTTTAACGTCCATTATTTAATTGATGAGGCAATAATTGTAAATCCGGTATTGGTTATTTACCGCTATGTAAAAGACCGGCAACAATTTAGCTGGGGTTTACAGTATTCATCATATGTTTTACGAAATAGAGCACACACTTAAGCTTCTTCTTTCGCGGGTCTCATCTGAAATGTGCGCTTAAATCTAATGTACAATTGTCACATCTACGTTCTGCTTAGTCATAAACAGCAGAGCAATTATAGAATAATCACCTAGACGCATGTCAGAATATTGTAGCAGCTTCGTACATCATCGTATATGCTTTTATTTGGCAATCATCTGCACGTGATCCATCAAACAGAACCAGAACCAGGGCCATATGACCTCGTGATACCCACATCACCCCTGTCTTCGTTCTGCTCATACTTATGCCGTGTGTTGTTAGCCTATCGAACCATCCAGTTGCATTGGAGAGTACGACAGTTTGCTTACACAGTGCAATTGCATTTAAGGCCAAGCCATTTATCGTACAAAGTAATAGAAGAGACCCACTCCTAATTATAACTGTGCAAATATATATTACCTTCATGTAACACTACCCAGGTCATAATCGGGGATGTTGTTAACTATGCAATTGTTAGCAGCCGTTCTGTGTGGGCCGATGTCGCCATCTGCATTTTTGAATTACCTTAAAAGGTTTTCTGATTGTGACTTAAAGATTCCATCAATCTTAAAGCACATGTATCTTTCCATTAGAACAACTATTGATTCCACTTGTATGGTTATATATCAAGCGGTAATTGCAGGAAAAGTGCCCACAAAAAGTTACTTGTACCCGTCGGCAGGGTTGCCACCCGTAGTAGAATGTTCCGCAGAATACTACCAATCATCGCACGAATCGCTATATCGACCTTGAAACTGTTCAGTGTAGGACAAGTAATGGCCGGATTACTTAGACACAG
>CM067357.1:48279599-48412099 GCA_034190875.2 Urechis unicinctus
GGGCAGAATGGGCATCTGCTACGTTTGCTGGATGCATTTGGCTCTCATCTTGCATTATTGTGTATTCTTGCCTTATTGTGTATTCTTGCCTTATTGTGTATTCTTGCATTATTGTGTATTCTTGCCTTATTGTGTATACAGTTTTGGACTCTCATTTGTCAAACCATTGGGCACGCTTTTTTCTTCAAATGTTGCACCCAGACGTTATATTTATTTGCCCGGTGCCTTTACCTGGCCACCACGAGCACGTTCTGCGGCTTTTCCATGGTAGCTGTCGATAACTTGGCGTGCGTTGTGTAGGTTCCTCATCTGTTCTAAGAGTTTGGTTTTGACTGTGTTCTCCAGAGCCATGTCGACGGTAACTGTTTGCAACTAACTTTCCTAGGCTTTTCTATTATGGGGTTGTCGGACTCTCTGTACGGCTTCCTGGAGGAAAGTCCTGGTGGTCTGTAAGTCAGGTTATTTCGCGTCGCCATAGTGTTTAGGTAGCTTGCATATACCTCACTTCCATATTTTTCGTTTGAATGATTTTGTGCTTGGTATAGATTTTGATACATGTAACGTGTCTACATTTGGTGTGAGATGTATATGTAGGGCAATGTGTTTGTGGTTGGCATACGTGCCAGTGTAGTGTTCATGAGGTTGTTGCTGTTCAAGATGAATATAAATCTGGTACACATACTGGCGTAGTGTTTAGGGCGCTGTCGTCATGTATGATGTATATGAAGTCGGTATACATGTAGGTATAGCGTCTTCTGGTGCAGAATGACAGAAAAGTAGACCGTCAATGAGCTCTTGTGATAAGGGCTGTGTGGCGTTCTAAGGTGACGGACCACAATTTGCACCAGGACCGTCGCTATATATACTGCCTCTCCGTACTAGGCTCAATATTCACTGCTCGGACTTATCAAGTTACATTTCTCTGATGTCAAGTTTACTGCAAAATAAGATAAGGTCAGCTCCAGCGAATATGAGATCAGGTGTGAGCTAATGATGGATTAGGTGCAGACACATCAAATGTAGAATAATATGCTGTCTCGTACCGGTAATATGACATGCCGGCCGCAGAGGGACCACAATGTCTGATTAAGTCGCGACTAACCGTCAATCAACATTATTCCAGGTGTTCACTGACCTAACGAGGGTTCTCATCATAAATACTTTATCATGGTTAATTAAATTTTTTTTTCGCTTGACCGCCAGTTACATTCTCCGAACGAAGTGAATATCACATAGAGACGCAAATGCACCGTGTTATGTATGATTCCTAAAGTGATCAACTCCTCCCTCAAGCGTAGTTGAATGTCACATATGTTAGAGGATGTAACCTACCCAGTGGTCAATGGTATTGTGTAGAACTAACGGCTGATCAGCTAGGAAAATCTACATCTTGTCGTGATTGATGACAAAGAGGGCGATATTAGGCATAATAATCATCCTCTATCCCCACCGCCAGGATATCTTATCGCGCTCTGATGTCCAATCCCAGCATACCATTCCATTTTCCCCCATTGCATTCACCTGTTTCCAAACAGCTTTACTAGGAATGCAGCTGCAAATCAAATCATGACGTTTAATTTGCTGTAATTCGTCGAGAATAACCGCGGTCTGGCCAATCAGTGATTTTTATCTACAATCAGTTGTAATACATATACTGATGGAGAGTCGGTGACGCAATGGTGATTGTGTAAATCTGATTGTTTGTTTCGATCAAGGTATTTTCACCTTAGTCCAGATGATTAGATCGTCTACCCCACGCATACTGGGCCCAATGCAGACAAGTTTGTACACAACAATGGTAGTGCATGTATGTAAAATCGGTACTTTAAATTAGGCTTCCTAATCCAGCAAAAACTCGGTCATACAGTATGTCTATAGACTGAAACACCAGCGCATTAGCATATTGAAAATGAAACCACTAAACAACGGTGAAGAAGGGCTTAATGACCACACGCTTTGTCAATGACCAAAAAAAAAAGCCGATGTTCAAGGCCGGGTATGATGACACGGTGTGGCGATCGGGTCTTTATTGCTTGTGCGTGCAAATAGCTAACTTTATCAACCGATGGCAAGGTGTATCAAAGTGTCTCATATACGACCTGACATGACACCATTAGCAAGGTCAGAAAAGGTGTCATCAAAGCCCATATCATTACAGCTATTGCACACCTGATTCTGAATGATATGTTACAAAATACGGTGATTACTTCTTGCATATATGGCAATTTATATTGAGAATACACTCTATAGTAATTATAGATGGCAAAACATCAACACTGTGCGGCAAACGTAGAGCTAAAACTGGCATGTTTCGTCCGAGGTAAACAATGAACAGGGCAAAAAACAAGTATCACTCTCATTTAGTGTGCAAATGAATCAAACTAGCATTCCCTGGTATATCCGTCAACATTTGTTTATACCATGACGTGTGTCATGTGGTGTTGTATATTATAATGTGTTTGAGAGTGTGTTTATGACATACATGCATTTTGCAACGCAAAATTTACACCTGGAGTATCGTGTTTTGGAGGTAAATATGCTATGACGAGAACGGCATGGTGAATGAATATATATCACACTAGTTAAATTTGGATCTGATTATGTTTGATTCTATGTTGGGTCGATCATTCAAGTAGGTCAAACTCATGGTCTGTTCGAGGGCCACAGTCCCGTAGATATCTGTACTCAGCGAATTCTATTGACTCATCCTATCGAATGAATATTCATGCAAATACCTGGCGTGAGAGGTAGCTTAATGTCATTATGGCAGGACACGGCTGTGGTAGATTTTCCCTACTCCGGAGCTTGTGATCGTAATCAATAAAATTATCTACAATTACAAGTGTTCACATATACTAGTATGAAGCTTATTAAAATCCAGGACCTTGGTTACCCGAAATTCTTGCTGTATGGTGAGTGTGCCGACCAGATGAGATGGTTTGTTGACCTTTAAATTAGATGAAATGTAGACAGTGTCATGTTTAGCAATATTTACTCAATATATCTTACGCGCATTGCCACTGTACTTGAGTTATATCAAGTTTCCTTGCATTAATACCGTCTGAATACTACCACTGCTACAGAAATCACAGTAGTGTGATATTTTAGCAGCAGCATCAAAAATATAATGTGTATAATAAATGCGGGTTTACATGAAAATGTGATATAGTATATATAGTATATAGTATATACATTTGTACATATATATATATATATATATTATATATACACATATATATATATAAATATATATATATCAGATATATATATATATATATATAGTATATATATATATATATATATATATATAATATATATATATATATATATATATATATAGATATATATATATATATATATATATATATATATATATATATATATATATATATATATATATATATATATATATATATATATATATATATATATATATATAGTGTGATGTCTTTAGTGTGATGCATGCTATGATAAAGGCGTCCCCTATTGAATACATGCACATGAAATGCCAGTCTCGGGATTCTGTGTGCACATAATTTCATCGGTTATGTTCTCTTTCGATGAGGTATAACGGATGCATTATTTGTAATCTGAAATCTATCGTCATAATAATAATGATTATTTTGTTAACGACCATTTTAGCATTTGCAGCACCCCTAATACGGATGCCTACCGGATGACGTTGATATTATCCGCTGTACCTTTCAAAAGTTGTTCACACCCGACGTTGTATTGTGGCGGGGCCAGCAACAACAGCAATAAGTCGTGCGTAGGTGGTAAGCCGGTGTCATCAAAGCTGTACCATGTGCGACCTCTCATCTTATGGAGTTAACGCTCAACTAACGTATCCGTAGGCCATATTGTATATTTTGTGTTTGATACGACAGCGTTGAAATCAGTGCTGTATTGAATTATTAGCTTATGTAAAATGTTACCCAACACAGACATTTTACAGCAAAGGCGACGTTTCAACTTTCCCAATTCAGCGCATCTATTCTTCCATCACTTTTATAACTGCTGCCATTTGTTGGAAAATTAATATTCGCACTATGGCATGCAACAAGCCACTGTGCCTTATCTATTAATTGGAAACTGTCAGGGAAAATTGGAATTGCACGTTTGAAAAATGTTTATAAATGGAGCACGACATGAGTGCCATGAAGGTTAAGTTGGCTATAGTTTACTGATGAGTATTAACGTGCTTCATTATCTACAATGCATGTCTCAGCAAAATTATTTCACTAAAATAGATAAATAAAAAGGACGTACCGTTTGTGTTTAGTACGCACTGTGTCTCAATCACTGGTTGAGAGTAGCAGCGTTTGTATCATTTACAGATGTAATTGCGAGAGAGGTATTGATAGGGACTACAAAGGTTAAATTAAACAAGTGTATCGGATGTGAATGACCATCCCATCACCATTAGAGTTGAATATTTAGGTACTCGAATAATTATTAAAAATACATCCATATCGTTTACAACATTAAAACATGACTTCACATATATATGCATGCTTTAACACCACCAACTACAGCATTAGATTCTTCTGTTTCGAGATCATTAAAAACAGTCACGTGCCCCATTTACCACAGCGCGATAATATAAAGCCAGGGAGGTGTTCGCGTGGTGTGTCGCGACTTCATCGTACACTTTTCTTTTGATACTGTATTACTCAATAGCTTATTGAGTTGTTATGTTACTTGTAAAAATCGACAAATATTTCATATATTCCAACCCTCTGAAACTGTTTAACAGCGTCATCGATTATCTACTGTATGGAACATTTTGCATCAGATATCTAAAAAGTCCTTAATAAGTAGGTTTTTATATCATCCGACGTTGACAACATTCAACTTTTGCTTTTGCATCGCTATCACCCCAATTGTTAGAAAGAGTTGATTAACTTCGGTTCATTCACACGCGTATTTGATTGTATATTTGTGCTTAATTGAAATGTGAAAATATCACATCCACGTCCTGATTAGTCATCCACGATAGTGCAATTAAAGAATAACCTGGACTTTTAATCACGCGTAGGAACAATCTTGCAGCTATTTACTTTATCGAAATTTCTCTAATTAGGCTAGCATCTACTCGTGTATTACCATACAGAACTTGTAGCGACATCGTAGCAGTAGCATGCTTCCAGTTCTCTATTGAACTTACATCAAAGGGACCAATACAACTGTACTATCGTACTTCATGCACATTCATATCGTAAATTGCTCATCTCATCACTATTTGTACATTCGTTCGATAAACTCGCATAATCGAATATTCAAACAGTGATGGCATTATTCAAATATCCGATAGAAATAAGTTGCAAGCCAATTTCCGCCACAAACTTGCATAATCCAGTAACGTGAATGATCTCTTTTCTCTTGCACTTAGCAGTAGAGGCGTATGAAAAGTGAGCCTGAATCCCAATGACGGTTCAAGCGGCGGCAATGTGTTAGCCTCGGGGTAAACTCCACAAGATCTCAAAAGAGATGTGCTGCGTAATTTACTGCGCGATTTCTTAGCTATATGCTGTTGTAATCAACCAGAGAATGAAAGGGTTGCCATTCATAAATGAGGCATCACAGAGAAAATCCTACAAGTTCTGTATTGCTCAAGTGGTTGACATAAAGGCCAGTGCCGTAATGAACGATGATGATGACGTAACCAAAGTGCCAGAAAATGAAGCATACTCGGTTCGACATCATGGATGTGTTACGGTGCTCCAAAGGCCAAAGTACCAAAGAGACATAATGCAACAGGAAAGCAGGCATTCTCTAACTTGGCAAATGGTCTGGTGTGGTGGAAAACAAATGAAGGAACACATCTTGAAGTTTCGAAACTTGCTTAATTCTACGTGGGTATATCGACGTGTCATTTCCGAAACAGCTTAACTGATGAACGAAATTAGAATGCTGCATTTTGAAATAGCAACCTGTAAGAAGTAGCGTGTCATCAGTCAGTTAATAGCTCTTGCATATCATATGGACTTGTTTCTCTGCTATTTGTACTAGTAGCAAAATATGCTATGATTGTTTTACTGAAGCCTGCTGAGTCAGTGATGTTAGCAGCCTTATTAGCGTCAATATAAGTAGATCATCTATCAAACTGCGCATGTTGCACTTTAGTTTCAAAAAAGCTTTACTGAAGATGCACCCACAGTATTTTGCGATGGAGGGCAATATTCTAGTATTTGAAATATTTCAATTAATTTGCCATGAACGCCTTCGTAGCAAATCGTATTATCGAGCGGTAGTAGTTATGCGGCTTCAATTAATTTATCATGAACGCCTTCATAGAACGCCTTCATAGAACCCTTCATAGAACGCCTTCAAAGAACGCCTTCATAGAACGCCTCCAAAGAACGATAGTAGTTATGCGGCCACCAGCCTAGTATTGAAAACTAACCTTGACCACAAGATTGACTTTTGCACAGCCCATCGTGTCGCATATGTGATATTATCTGAGGCAGACTGTTACGACGGGCGGGTCAACTATTAACGACATAATCTAATACCAGGTTTATATAATCTGAGGATCAGCATCCGGAATTCCAAGAGTTGAAACCCACAACCTCCATCGAAGCAATTGACCAATTCGGAACTTTCAACTCTATAATGTGTGAGCAATCACACTCCGGGCCCTAATCGCACAAGTTAGTTCCTAAATAAGACTAATACGATTTAGAATAAATGTTGCAATGACATGGTGTGATGCAATTGGTGGATAAAGTGGAGCATGGGAGGGTTAGGTGCACCTACCAGCGATGTGAACTTATGCTAGGTCTAGCTTTCGCCTCTTTCATGGTAGAATTTGCCAATGACAATCAATCACACGAGTTCTAAGAGTCATCCTCCTCACCCTTTTTCGAAGCAATTGCCTACCGCAAGTCTTTCAGCTCATATTTGATGTGCGACCACACTCGATGCTCTCAGCACGCAATTTATAATTTGTAGGTACCACGCGCAAGCTGTTATTGCAATTGAGCCGCGATGCTAATAGATTTATGGATATCAGTTGCAATGGCACCAACCTGCGCAATTGAAGTTGCTAGGACACGGTGCATGTTATTGTCAAACCATATGGCCATCGAATAATGTTGTGGACGTTATGCCGAATTGGGCTTAATTATAAGTTGTGTACATCCGGCGGAGAGGTATGGACCACGGCATGACCACCGTGCTACAGACACTTGGACCTGACGCAGAAATAGTTAATATGTGTATTGTGTACTCTAAGTCGAAAAATATTGCCTTGAACTGATTCCTGCGATTTAAAACGGAATAAACATTAAATACAGATTGTGTGATTTCAACTTAACATTCAATCAGTTATTAGAACATTGCCAAGCGTGCGTGTGGTTTAATAAGCATCATTGTTAACACGGTGCTGCACCTATTTGAGAGTCACTCTCGGCTTTGCTGGCCTGCTTCCCAGGATCGATTCCTATATTACCCAGTAGAATTATTGTGACCATTGACTTGGACTGTGCTTTGAAGCTGCCGTTTTGAGATAAATATGAGATTCCGTGGGTGCCGTAAATACAGCTAGCCCCGGCAGGTTCCATGCCAACCAGCTGTCTCTGTATTACCCGTCAAACACGCTACAGTCATTCAGCAGTTTGCGTAAACGTTCAAACTTCAGTGTAAACGAGAGTGTTGACCTATTTTACAGCTTTAGATGATGTCGGCGTCGGCATCGATCTGATTGTGCTGCTTTTGGATTAGTGTTTTGACCAGTTCTGTATTTACGCTTTACGATGTCTTGGATTCTTGCATATTGTTCAAGAAAGGTGTCAAACGATGAATCCACAAGAAATGCATGGAAAAACTACCTCATCTTTTATCTCATAATAGCTCTGTGGTTACATGCGTTATATTCTAGAATCGATTTCTTCGCACTACAGGCACACGCATTATTTGTTGTCTTGCCTCTCGAATATCGTATTTATGGCGGTCAGATTTCAGCCGCGTAATTTTTCTTTTAAAGCGAAGCACGGTGGGTGGTAAGTATTAGCAAGATATAACATATTCTCAAATTGAACATTGTGGTTAAATAATAATCCGCGTACCATAATATGCATGGTGATTTGCCCTTTGGGAATTATTAATGCATCTATTGTTTCATGTAATGCACAAGCATCATTGACCTTGCGCCATTACTATGACCCTACTACAGTGACGATATTGGAGGATCAACATGATAACCGTTGGAATGCTGCCCCCTTAGGGACAGACTCACAGCGCAAACCTAGATGTAATTGAGTTTATCATTTACGCAATGAGTGACTCATGATTAAGTGTGTGAATGCTTATGATACACGCGCTAACGGCGATATTCGATTGAATGTTAAATTGCAATCACGCTATACATATTTATGTTAACGCCGTTTGAAAAAGCAAGATTTATTGCCATAGTTTTACAGCAGCACTTGACAATGCACATTCACTGTTGTTTATGTATCATGGCGTTGTTCTCGATGATATGCTTGTCCAAGTCACTACAGAATATCGTGCTCCATGCGTTTCTGTTAGATGTTCCGAATAATCAACTAGGAATCAAACTCGGATACGCAAATCTTCGAGAGCTCTTGATCCCGTCTGTATTTTAATGTGAGGAACAGAGTAGTTTCTGTATGTAAAGCGCTGCTTTTTAGTAGCTGTTACATAAATACCGACTAGCTATGGATGTTGATCTGATCGGTCAACCTAAGCCAGATATGTCGGCTTGTAGATAGTGTTGTAAAGTTGTCCGAGTCAAAGTTCTTGACCCTCAGTAAAAGCCTACAATGAGCACGATTCCTTCCACTTATTTAATTAGTCTTCACAATTGAGCAAACCGCTTCGAGGAATCCTTACATATATATTAAATGTAGTCTATTTCAGGAGAAGACAAAGTGTGCTGCTATAAATTAAATGCCGTTAATAAATGGACCCTTGAACTTCATGTGCACAGTCATTAGCAGCTCCATGAAATTATACATGCTGCACATTATCATAGCTAATTGGCCTAAGAACCGTACAATGACAGCATTTCTCTCGTTGGTGAAAGAAGTTGAGAACTTAACTGAGGGAGGAGGTCTGGATTGTTTGACGTCAAATGTCCAAGTGATGCTTACAGCTGCCACGCAAAGGCAAAAGGCAAACACTGTTCAGCTTTGTTTTTTCTCACGCACGTGAAATAGTATCAAATGACATACATGATGTGTTCATACCAGCAAACACAAGGATAATCGTATTCAAGATATGATCAATCACAACGATTTGATTTTGACATTGTGAGTAGTGTGTTCGTTGGGACGTAGATATTTCTATCATTAATCCATCCATGTGTTCGGCACATGTGTACTTTAACATTGCTACCATGCATATAACCTCATAAACCATGTCGATAAGGGTATTTTCGCAATGCAGGGGCTTAAACATGCCTTAATGAAAGTCAGGTCGCTGTAGTAAATTAGAAGCATATCTTCATATTATCAGATAATGAGATTCTAAAATCATGACTAGTCATGAAAGCTTATACTGTTTAGACGCTTATGATTTTCATGAGATGAATCGGGTTTACAATGCCTACATTTACATTCCGTTTTATTAGCAGATTCTTGCCGTTTTTTTCTGATGACGCTTTGGGAAGAACAATTGATTCGTCCAAGCACAAAAGAAGATTCAAGAATTCGACCTTCAACTATTTTTTTAGTAGTATCATTTAACCAAATGTCATTTATGAAAAAAATTAATCATCTAACACTTAACACGTACTATTTACGTTCCGCGCCCTTGACACCTAGACGCCAATATGACTCTGTCTAAAAAGACAACAGATTACTCAAATAGGTACATACGTGACATCCGGTTATAAGAAAGCGGTGTTCAGTTGTTAGTCCTTGGATAAATTATCAGAGGTTATATCTGACAAGAGCAGTTGAATGGGAAAAGGTTTATTATTTAAGCTGACCTCAATGACAGCACATTAGCTAAGACGCATTAGTACTCTGGTTAACCTAATGAAGCACTCAATATGCAACATCTTGGGGACATAACCATTATTGTGATCTAGGATTTTTAAGAAGGACATTCGCATATATTTATGTTAAGCATATCATTTAATTTCTGTTTGTGTAGACTGTACCATTCAACCCTTGTCACGTATGTATGAAAACCGTTCATTCGTATCAACTCGCACTGAGTGTAGCCATTTCCCATTAGGTAGATTTACATCACTAATTATTCTAATGCCCTCCCTTTGTTGAGGAAATTAACATCACAAAATGCCCTTCTACTCAATCAATGATTAAAATCACGAATCTTCACATTTACCACATGGGTCAGTTTTGTATGCTGTGGCTGTTGTATGTCGTCCACGTTGCTGAAGTGCCCACATAGCATGCACCCCCTGGCGCTTACGACAAGGTGTACGATTCACCCGCCAATGCCAGGGGCATTCAACGTCTGCATCTGCCGCTGTACGAGATAAATTTCTCAAATCTGTTGCGCATGGAGTGCAAATCACGTTTCCAATATACTAAAGAACCCTTTGTTATTGAAAACCAGTTATATGTGCCTCATCATTCCTCGTTTGTGTTTTTATTATCGCGCTTCCAGAATCACTGTCCACAGACCAAAGACGACTAGACGACTCTCATTAAACATCACAGTGATGTTAGCAGCCCTAACCAAGGCCAACCAGCTGTCGCTGTATCACCTGTACAAAACGCATCAGTACTTCTGCAGTTGTGACCATATGAGTGGTGTGCAATTTTACAATTTACAGCCACGTAATATCTCTTCTGTCTTCTTGTTGAACACCGTGGGTGGCGAGTTTAAGGTGGGTATCATCTCTCCTCAAATTGAACACTGTGGTTGAATAATAATCCGTGTACCATGATCTGCATGGTGATTGGCCCTTTGGGAATTATCCAAACATTTTTCGTGACATGTAGTGCAAGCGTCATAAGCACAATCATCATTTGCCTCTCGCAATTATTATTACCCTACTACAGTGATGATATTGGAGGATCAACACGATAAACCGTTGTATTGCTGCCCCCCCCCCCCCACCTCACCCTAAGTGGCCTATTCATTGAGCTGCTCCGCCACATCACAAGGACAGACTCCCAGCGCAATTCAAAAAAGTTATTTAGTCATGCAAGCAGCCATAGCTCGAGCACCCGCGTCTCCGATGACCTGCAATCCTTGTTTATAAGGCAGTACTGTATCATTCAAGCCTAAGCCTAAGATATTGAATTGATACCATTATACCGGGAGATCCAAGGTTACTTTATTTTCACATCAAGCCGTTAAACCCCAAGGTATTGAATGGACCATCAGCTTTCGCCGCCAAACTGCATATTAAACCGATATTGCCTCATTAGCTGATCAATCCACTGCAGCATTCGAGCTAAACATCTCCGTGGTGCTGAATGTTAAAACTAAAAAATAAGAAAAGTATTGTTTTCTTTCAGCTGATTTGTACATCATTTAAATTTTTATGTCAATGCTGTATATACATCTTCGTGAGCCATTTGCGATGCAGCGTAACAACACATTTTCACTCTGGCTTATCCGAGCAATCATTTTTAACGTATTAATAGACAACAAAATGCTTATGTCTCCCAACATGTCTTACTTTATTAAATACATAATAATTTAATAAATCCATCCGAATTTAACGACCACAACTTTAAGCTTGCTAAAGGTTGCAAATATTTTGTTGAAAGATACATACATTACACATTGAGCATTTAGATGTACAGTCACAATAATCGGTCTTTTATATATCAATATTTTTCATTAAGTGGTTGATATTGTGTACTCTCTTAATAGGTGACCCATACATTACCATCTTATCACAATTCATAAAAGCCACGCCAATTGAATGCTTTTTATTTAACTGATAAAAAGTTACATTATATTCATTGGCAAATAGTTCACATATAATCAACATATCGTTCCTAGCAATCAGACAAGACTATTAAGGGTACTACCATCGGCATCACCAAGAACACCTACAAAATCTCGGTCCTTACGATAGCCAAGGCCTGATATTGTATACCTATGGATAAGCAAATCAATGTATACTGTGTATATTACTGGTGATATGACACCAATTTGCCTGACACCGTTTTAAACATTGCATTATGGCAATAAACAAGCATCCATTCGACGGATATAGTTTTTCTAGTGGAATTATCTGTCTGGAAGAAGCCTAACCACTGGCTATCATGATGTCAATCGCCGACAGCTGCTCATACATGTGACTTATCTAACAGTAAAATTGTATTAGAAAATTAATTTTCCAAGCAAAGCAAGCATTTTAATTAGATCAACGTAGCCGCCGACATGACATAACGCAGTAACATAGGTCAAACCAGTATCACATATCCTGAATGTCGAGCATTAATGCAAATCTGCGTGTTGTCCGAGTAATACTGCGTTAGTTGGTTGACCTTGTTTGGTGCTGCTACCGTCTAGGGTGAGCTGTATTAATGGCACTCACGATTTATTTCTCTCGGTGGTGAAAGAAGTTAAAAACTTCACCAACGGAATAGCTAATGAAAAACCATTTGAGACGGTTGCTAGGATGAATGGCGTCTGAAGCATACATCACATCAGTTAGCTTAAGTGGCGCCATTAATTTTTAAGGTTAACAAAACTGTTTTTCCTTTGGATTTCCCCTGCGATGGTCACCTACATCCACCGCATACTGCAAAAACATTTTTTTCGTGTGTAATATGTGTGCAATTTAAACGAGTGAAACGTTATTTGTATCAGCAACATTAAGAAAATAATGATATTTTAGCAACCAATAGCAGACATATGCAGTATGCTGCAGAGTGTATGCATAATTTGTTTATAAAACAGGCGTTGTGTTTGAAGGACCGGACGAACGAACGTAGGGTAACTCGTAACACTACTGTGCGTCGGTGAATGTAGTTGAAACTCACACGCTCATAGATGCGATGAGGAAAGTATCGGAAGGTGCATGAAACTAATTTGTTTTTTAGCTACCAGCTAAAAATTAGCGCACAGACAATCAGTCGGAGCATTATTGGCATTTACGGGTGAACCACGCCATATTCTAATCCTACCTGGCAACTGCACCACAACGCTTTCAGCGTAGCAAAGCAGGGTTGTCGCTTTTAATGCAATATGCGGGGCTGTTATGTGGATGTCCCGTAACTGGCGATACAGCAGCATCATGATCCCTTGTGACCCGGACCATCCCTGCCGAACTACTGCCATATACTGTAACATATACATGTAAAAAGCCGACAAGTGTATTATTTACTTATGGAGCAACAACCGACCCGGTTACTCACGTTGAATTATCACATACCTGCCAGACGCTGTTTTATGGTTGCGAACTCTATCGAAACATCCATTTTATATCATGAGGAGGTCGGCAGTAGTTTGATGTCAAATGTCCGATTGACAATTACTGCTACTACACTAAGGCAAAGGGCAAACACTGTTCAGCTTTGTTTGCTCACGCGTGTCGAATAATACCTTACATGATGCATTCATAGCAGCAAACACCAGAATAATCGTATCTAAGACATGATATTTTGGATGGTTTGCTTAGTTGTGACATAGATATTTCTATGATCAATCTAGCCATGTGTTCGACCATACAAACTAATAATGTCATTTAATCCGAGTACGGTTATATCATTATATTGTTCAAATTGAAGTACAACGGTAGCCCATACGCCATGAATTACACGTGCATACAACCTCATAAACCATGACGATAAGGGTATTTCCAACATGCAGGTGTTTCAACATGCTTTAATGAATGTCAGGTCGCTGTTGCTAATTAGAAGCATATCTGCATATTGCCGGATAATGAGATTCTGAATTCATTTCATGTCATGAAACTAACATTAGCAGATTGATTTGTATGATCTGGAACAGGTTTACAATGTACATATTTACATTCTGTTTGGGTATTGTATTAGAAAATGCGCCATTAAATGACAGCTGTTTTCTTATGTCGCTTTCTAAATAACAAAAGTACTCGTCCAAGCACAACAGAAGTATCATAATATCGACCATACACTTTTCTCCCTAGTAGATTTATTTAGCCAAATGTCATTTATGAGTAAAATTAGATATGTAACAATTATTGCGCATGAACTGTGTAGCAAACTTGACCAGATGTTACTATGTACTTATGTCAGGCTTGTGTACAACTGTAATTTAAAAGCATTACTATTACAGAATATGGAGTAACATGATCCCTACAAACACATAACATATTAGTATGTATGCCTGCAGAAAGATACGCACCCTCACACCTTCGATTCCAAAGCAGATCCAGTAAGATCTATAACTTTTTAGCGACACAGGACATGAAAACTAAACCAATGTCGACAAATAAAATTTTTAATTATCCCTCCAAATTCGATAACAACCAGCTCATTTTGTATCTACTATTTTATTATTTGGCAAGTATCTGCTACCGTATATTTATACAGGATCACAAAAATCATTTTCGATTAATTCGTGCAGTTTACATCAGGTAGTAGGTAATAGTGCTCATTAATGTCTTTAATAACATTTAAACTGCAGCAGCCAATATTGATGCCGGCAAAATGTGCGTTTATCCGCAGCTAGTTCTGAAACAGTTTTTATGGTCACAGTAGCATGTATCAAGAACGAATTGTTATTGGATCAGATCAATTTACCATGCTGCAGTCATTACCTGGACATCTTGTTCTAGCCTTTCTTTGTTCAACTGTTGCAGTAGAAATCTAATATATATATAATACTAGTATCCATCAACCTGCTCTTATTATCTATCAGAGTAAGGCGAATTATGAGCAGTTCGACATTAGAATATATGTTGACGCTATTGCATGCCCGAGCTTTAAAAGCTTCCTCGTCGATTATAGATAGGTGGACCTTCTGGGGATTGCGCAGTGTGTGTGTGAAACCCGTTCATTCGTATGAAATCGCATTGAGTAAAGCTATTTTCATTACGTAGACTTATGCGATTTTTATGAATATACAATATTCACGTCGTATCGCTATAGCAACGGCATCACGTTATGGAGGAAATTAACTTTAAAAAAATTCATCCACCGAAAGAAATATTCAGATCCCAAATGTTCTCATCAACCACATAGCAATGTTCATGTGACGTAATCAAGTAGGATGTATAACTAGTGGACTTCTTAATGTTGCTAAAACTAACTTCGGTAGATGCTGATTAAAAATGGTAGTGCATTTATTTTTACAATACCTATATATCGAAAGCCGCGTCTAAGATAACCATATTATTCATAATTGCTCACGGACAAATCCAACGTCAAGTGATATCAAGAATAAAAGTCCACAGACCTCGCCTTGATTGATAGCGCATGTGCTCGTGAAACAAGTCAAGCGGAAAGGGGAAATGACATCAATAACCAGGCGTAAATATGGCCTTTACGGATGACTGTATATCATTATTGGGAATTACCACGAGAAATAAGCAAAAACTGGTGCGTGAATGAGGTCGATCAATCAAGCATGAGCCGATGGCAATTCAGCAACACAAGATAGGAATAAACAAGCAATTATCAAGCATCATGGGACAGTGATCCATCATGTCTTAATATAGAATAAGACAGCAATATCCGCTGTAGGGTTGTATTTATCAGATCAATGATGAAGCTTTCCGTACATAAAGTTACTGCTTTACCCATCAGCTACTATAAGAAGCTATTGACGTTTTCAGATTAGTGCCAGCCGATGCAAATAGAAACAATCCATTCAGATTACCTGACTTTTAGCTGTAGCTGCAAAACACCATGAAACGCTACGGTCATTTGACTGCACTCCTATGCTCGTGCTTTCTTTCTATAGCGTTCAGATAGTCATTACACAGCTGTTAATCGCGCAAGAGCTGAAGCGTAATGCTTGCTGCAAAATGGAGATTGGCCTTCGTGCTGCTACACCAGAGCTATATCTTAGGCCGTCATGATATCACCATCACTCTAACAAAAAACCTTGCTACAACAGCAAAACCTGTTCGATGGGTATTCTGTTCTGCCAAAACGTTTTAGCTGTATGGAAAACTCACCTATCAAAATGGACCAAGCCGTCTGGTAGGTCGTATGTCTGCAAAAGAGAGCCTGTAAAGGCGGATCCAAGTGGGCTTTTGTGATCCCTGTGGGTCGCAAGATGTGAGACACTAGCTGCATTCACTTTGATACATTAATGAGGTTGTTCAGCGCTAATTATGAATACAGTAGCAGCTTGTGTTACATTATATGGGTGGTTGTGTTGACTCCTTTGTAAAAACATTGACCTCAAATAACAAATATCTTGCAGTTGTGCAATGGGCGAATCAACACAACCAAACGCTCAACGTTATACAATCATCATTCTATACAGTCAGGGGGATTGCTGTAGAATTGCATTACGCTGCATATTCAGAGCATACATAGATCGGCGATCATCAGTATCCTACCATATCCTGACAGAATAAGCAGCGCTCAGCCTAATAGATCGCACCAAAAGCAGTAGCACAAGCCCGCGGCCTACTGGTACCTCCTTCCCCGTCCACATAGTAACAATTATATCATCTAAAGCATTAACTTGGATACTGATGCACCCTGTTTGTGGTGGTAGTTAAAGCTGTCTGAAACATTTCCTGTGTCTAAAAACAAACAGCCAAGCAGTCTCGATGCAATCCCTTGTCAACATGACTACCTGTTAAACATCCGTCTCAGAAGAGGGGGCCTCACTTGAGAAACTGATATAAATGGCCGCAATTATTTTATAAACTACCTCGGAGGAAATAGCCTTTGCAAAATGTCTCATATACCATTGTGAAACATTATGGGGAACGAGGTGAATTTTGGAAAAAAAAGTGTAGCAACAATAACTATGCGTTCTGTCATGTGGTGGGTTGGCCGAGGGTTGGTGTTTGTCGGCGTTTGCCTCAATATACAGATCTTCTATGTTACGCCATCGCAGAACAAACACCCGTATTAAATAGGAACAGGCTCGAACGAAGTCAACATTTAAGCAAATATCCAGATTTTTTCCGTTGAATAGTTGAAAAGATGGTCGAGAAAACGTCATTTGCAAAATATCACCTTATTGAAAATGGAATAATGCAACAAAAACAGTGATTATTTTCTACAAAGTCGACACACATCTTGGTAGCACTTTGGCTGCATATAATTAGCTTTCCTCATTTCTAATAAGTAGATGCACCTTTCAATAAAAGCACTATGGGGGACCGCTTTTATCCCAGATTGTTACCTAGCACCATATGTTCTCAGTTGCTGCCATGTGGTGGAATCTAAATCTGTTGGCCATGGTATGCATTGTGGTTTGCCTCATGGGAATTATTTTACGCATGACCTGTGTCATTTATTATTGCACAATCGCCACAACCAATTACTTAATATTGTAATGTTATTGCAGGATCACCATGGTTACCGTGGTTTTTTAGATCAACTATTTGGCTTATTCATTTAGCTACCCCGCCACCCGCGGGGCAGTGACAGACTCACAGCCTCATTGCACAAATAATTAAGTTTAACAACCACTCACAAATTGTCAAAAGCATAGCTCGGCTCTTCGGTCAATCAGAACGCCATTTCTCGAGCTTCCGGGTTATATCTGACGTTCTGCGACCCTAGTGTATCGAGAGGCGCTGTAACGTTGAAGCCAGGTGCATGAAACATAGATCCCGAATACCGGGAGATATTACAGTAGCGTATTTTCATGTCATAGCAGTTTGGCACAAACATATTGGATGAACTATCAGCATATAATACTGGTGCTGCTTTGCAAGCGCACTAATATTCTGCAGCATTGCCGATTTGGCTTTGCATGTAGTATTATTTCGCCAACTGTCTTTTACCGTCTACCTCTACAAGTCACAGTTGGGAACCTACAATAAGATGGTCATTTGTTGACCGCCGTTATCATTTCCTCTGTATTTCATCACTAACTCCATGGTGTTGATACTGCCAGTGAGGCACGCATCTTATTTGACCGATATTACCATGTCCCATTCGGCGAGTCAAATGATAACCCATTTATTCATGGTTATGCAGGGCAACACGCAACAAAGCATAGATCCTGTATTAATCCATTCAGTCATGGGGCGGGTCAAGTTAAATGTCGAATAGCGGGTAGGGTAATAAGTCACGTAAAGGGTCAAATGGCAGGTTTGTCGGAATTTCATTGCTGCTGCATGAATTTCGTTTCTTACAGTTGTTTTCTTTTAAGCATATTTGTGAAGTTCAACTGCTTTAGATGAAAGTGGGGAAGAAAATAGAAGGAATTTATCCGTACCCCTATCACACCACTGGTCATTCACTCTACGTGTATCCAACCTTTTCTAATCATTTGCAGCCACTTGACAATGTTATATGAACTGCACAAAATGTAATCATCGCATTCTAAACATACCCTACTTCGATGGTAGCACTAGACGGTCAGGATTATAGGCTTTATGATAATGGCCTTCCCTGACATGCAACCGCATTAATGTTAATTGTTCAGAACCCTACAATGCAGCCATTAACTAAGTCGCAAACATTTGTTTTAAGGATTAAGTGATAATTCCATGTGAATGATCTACTCTTAGTAAGTAGCCTACATATAATGATGCGATTATCGCTATAAGTATGTTCACTTCGGGGAAGCACTTCTTCGGTTTTGAGAAATTTAACCCAAAAGGGTAGAGCCTTGAAGCTGTAATGTCAGAGTGATCAATCGCCTGTCATGTTTACCAGCACTATGATACTGCCAGTTACATTGGTCGTCGTTGCCAGGAACTTTGTTATCGATATCAACAACAATCCGTGCTTCACACTGTAGCTTGGGACATACTGTGATAGTGTTTATCATTGTATGGAGTGCTGCTCCTTGGATCAGTACGAATAGTTTATCATTCCCCAGACATTATTATTCACGTATTTCCTGGACAATTCCCTAACGACAGCGAATTATCAAAATCATTTTTCCTCAATGAAAGTAAGTCTTTCATGCACGAGTGATCTTTAAATCTGTCCTTGTATGACGTCACGACCGAGAACTGAAAATAAACATTATTCATTAATAATGATGGCCAATGCCAGCCCCGATTCGAGCGGATATCTATTATTATATATATTTCCATGTGCCACGTAGGCTTGCTCACGCAAAATCAGATCATGCTGTAGCAGTTAGTGATGCAACATGCTGTGAACGGAAATGCTATCCAGTGAATTTTCGTCGTGGCGTCGAACCCGTGATGGTGTACATGCTAAACTTAGACTGCGAGGAAGGAAGCAGCTGTAGTATAAAGGGCACTGCTTTAAATAGCATTGGATGCTGGCCGAATCCGCCAAGCTACGCAGGATAAGTGGGCGTATAGGTCATGCTTTGAAGTCTTCGAAGGCCGAGATCTTGACCCAGAGTAAAATGCCAGTTATGAACATGATTCCCAAGAATTTATGACTACCACTTTATCAATTACTCGTCGCAATCAAGCAAACCGCTACATGAATTCATTAAATGTAGATTAAGTGTTGTTTGCTTCAGGAGGAGGCAAATTTGCTGCTATTCACGTGATTCAATTATTTGCAATATTATTGGAAATGAGCACCACTCAACTAGTTTTCACAATTGACCGTTTCTCTATGAGTATGCAATTGTCGTCATGATGAATGGTTTCTGATGCACATTTAACCGTTAGTTAGCAAGTGGTGCAATTAATGGTCAAAGTTAAATATCCTGTATTTCTATCGGATTAGCCTTTAGCCACATCTATCCAATTAAAATATGAAACGAATTTCCAGATGGTCCGTACGTACATCACATGATTGAAAAGTTTTCTATATCAGCAAAGTTCGCACAACGTTGATATTATAGAACCAATAGATGACATATCTATGCTGCTAGTCGAGGGTATGCATGATCTATCAATAATACAGGCGTCGTGTCTTAGTGATCAGGCGGATGAGTGTAGGGTCATCAGCAACACACCTGGGTCATGATAAATGCAGCATAGACGTCTTGTTTTGTATGACTCACGTTTTACCATAAATTCCTGCAAAATATAATGTCCTAACGATTTTTCCTTATGGTGAAAAGCTGCACAATAGCATAGTTCGGGTAAGTACATTACGTTTACAAGTGCATTAAATGATCTGATATAGGTCCGCTCTTTACACCAAAGGCCGCCATCAGTGACCTTTAAATGTGTTCAATGGGGCAGATATGTTGCATGTGGGCGCACCACGCCATCCACTCATCCGGTAACTGCATTACCTCCCGTCCAAACGACATGACACAGAAGTGGCTTTCTATGTAATCGGCGGTGTTGTGGAGTTGCCTGGTTGTGTTCGATAAAACAGCATTATGATTCCGTTTGTTCTGGACCTCCCCTTACGGTGGAACGTTGCACAATAGCATAATTCAGGTAACTACCTTATATTCACCAGTGCATTAAATGATTCGATATAGATCCACTCCTCAAAACAAAAGCTGCCATCAGCGAACTATGAACAGGGTAAATGGGGAAAATTGGATGCATTGAAATGTATTTCGCCTTTGCATTACAAAGCTTTTAATCAAGAGAAGTGCTTGCTATGTGATATGTGGGGTTATAATGGATGTTTATGGTTACGTAGCAACAATCAATTATACCTTCCTATTAGCCTCTTCACTCAACCTAATTTGCCAGTATTCCGACCGATCATCGCGATTGCTAAAGTACCTGGCCCCAGATAATGTATTGATGACTTCTTGAATACGCGGCGAGCATTCAGTTTGCGGCAATCGGCGCATGCTTAGCAGCTGCCAATTCTTTCTCTACACCCTGACTACGGGTGAACTCCGTAGGCTATGACTCGGCTACACAATACCCTGTTCCATGCCTTCTTGTATTTGACGATCCGCGTTTTTGTGTTTGTGCGCTGCCATTCTAGGCGGCGAATGGTTGATAGGAATTTCATTTATTACATGAATAACAACACCTTATCAAAATGGTCAAACCATAATATTTGAAACATTATAAATGAAAAAGTGCGTTTATTTTATGTTGACATAGTGGTATATCCTAAGCCTACGCAAGATTGGCGGTTTGTGCACTAAAGGTCGCGTTCGTGGTAATATATACATACATACATACATACGGCAATTATCGGAGTAATAGCGCTGCCATAGCCTCTGTATGCTGGTTCAATCTTTGTATTGCACTCGATCTGATACCGTTACCCGCCTGATATCATGACGGGCGAAGCGATTGTGTGCTATGTCCGAGGCTTTTTTAGAATTCTTATCGATTACAAATCGTCGGCAGTAGCAGATATATCTAAAGCATTTCTATGCCTAGGGACTATATTCAAAATGTTTGATAATCGTGTAAAGTCATATTAACTTGTTACAAACAATCAATCAGGATGAAATAGTGTGCGTCTTTATTTCTCCTCCTCATACTGCCGCCTGAACATGCTTCAGACAAAATAATAACCTAAGATTGGCGAATTCTGGACTTGATTTTTCTTTACAGCATATATGTCTCATTTATTGGGCCGTCTACATTCATTGATTTGTGTCCGGTCCAACACCATATTATGAGCGGCCGTTGAGGACCTCCGTGTATGGACACTCATCTGTGATAGGCACGCTGCTCTGTAGATTCAATATTCGCAAAGAAAATTTACCTTTTGTCCAGTAATCGTTTGCTTGTATTGTCCCCTTAGATTGCCTCGATTAAATATATTGCTCAGTTCCATGGCGGACTGACTGTTAATATCTGACAACGCATTCAATACCTTCACGTGGAATACGCAAGAGTGATTGAAAGCAAGTTGTTATGGCACAACGCTTCGGCATTTTTCGGTTAGTATCATTGCTCTATTAGTTACACTGTCTGGCTAATATACATATTATGTCGGTTGTAATAGCACTACCTCTTGTTAACTTGTATCAGAGCCAATCATATTCACCTCTATGCAACACAAAGCATTCGTTCGGTCATCCTTCAGATTGCACGTAGAGAACCGACTGCTTCAGGTCCTTATTTTTTGTATTCGTCGAGCAGACGTCAACATCCTAAAAGCAAAGTTGACTGTTCTTCGGGATCTTTGCGCTCAGCCCTCTAACCGAGTTACTGTGGCCGGTTGCCCAGCGTGAATCGGATATCTGAACTACCATGCATGCCCGATTGCTTACTACGTCAGTTTTCTTTGTTTTACTTACATTTTGTCATAACAACGTGGAACTTGCGGGGTTTGTGCATGTAAAAGAGGCGCATATTTTAGCCTAAGCAATAAGAAAATCTGTGTCCATACATCCGGCTGAGGCCCGCTGCTAAGGTTGACCCAAGGTAGTCGTAGCTTGAAACCACAGAAACACCGGATCGCATATTACTCATCAGTTCATGCTGTTTTCCTCAGGCCTGAAGACAATGGTCTTTTGTCATCCAAACCATCAGCTGCAGCCCGTCTCAATCACCGCGTTCCTGTAATGTCTCGCATCGTCATTTGTATCCAGCCCTGCCATTACGGCATCATCTGCTTACATTGTGGTCGATGATTGGGTACTTTGTGTTCATTATCGAGTGGGGGAATTCACGCAGCTCCACGGAGCTCCTACCTAGGTTATCTATGTGTGATGGTGACATGTGAGGCAATGATTCTCTGTTCACTTTCATATATACATTAGATAATTAAGCCATCCAAAATGATAATGGAACTGTATCATGGGTGTGGGTGTGTTGACCTACATATAGGCGTAGGACCAAAACTATATGTCATGCAGTTATCCAACGCATGTAACGTAAAGCTATCCAACGCAGGTTACCTGGTTATCAAATTGTACATGCCATGTGATGTTAATTAAAGGTCTGCCCCTACCAATGAGTATGTCGAGCTATTGACCCGTGTTATAACGTCTTGTATAGATGTTGAATATTAAATTATTGACTATAACTTAATGACTGACTTCACTCGTACCGATTCCCCTCAAACTGTTGCCCTGAAGACATTATGTGGAAAGCAATGTTTAATCCCTTGCGACCTGTTGGATCCAAAATATGAGAAAATTCCGACATATTTAATATGGATACGGTATGTGGTGATCTTGTGTCGGAAACTAATATGTTGATGTCAGGATTTGGTCACTGTTGTGTAAATGTTTGTAATACACTATTTGACAAATATAGCACAATTTTATACGGATCCCCGTTATGGATGTTATCGAGCAATTCACGTCAAAGTTTGTGTTGCACTTGGCGCAAATATATCCGCCATATATGGAAACTCCACCCCAGAACGTGGTCAATGTATATTCCTTTTTTTCAGCTTGTAGGCCCACATGATCATGCCAATTATGTGCCTTTAGAAATTTGAATGTTGCAAATAATTTAGGATATGCTATGAGGATTGTTAATCGTAATACTGCCAATGATTTACGACCAGACCATTGCTTTTAATCAAATTGCTAGCAAGCTTTGTCTATAGAACATTGATCCAGAGACTTTCAATTTTGTAAATTCTACACAAGAGTTTTGTGTGGTTCGTGAATGTGATTATATTTTCAATATTTTGCAAGAAGATATCACTGCGCTACATACCTTTATTGGCACAATATGATGGCATCCCACCTCTTGTTTTATCATTGTACTTTAACTTGATCGACAATATATGTACCTTTTGTACGAAATAAATGCTACCATTATGTTCAAGGACTGTATGTTCCAATTCATTTTGTTCTTGTAATTTGCAAAGTAATATTGCTAACACTATTATCAATCTGTTCGTGAATTCTTATGTCCAGCAGACCAACCAGAGTGAAATTATTCTCTCTCGGGCCTATAGGTATATAGAGGCTAATGAGTAAGCTATTGTCTGAGCCAAACAGTGCCTATTGTCTGAGCCAAACAGTGCCTATTGTCTGAGCCAAACAGTGCCTATTGTCTCGGCATTAACCACTATGTTAGTTTCCAGATAAACGTCTACAGCAAAGCAGTTATGCGTGTGCAGGCATATGCAGTAGATTACGAGCAGTTTCACGCTTGCATTTATCAGCTTTAACCCAGTTCCCACAATTTTTCCTGGGCTAAGATGGATTTATTGATATACTTCTGTTGCATAATATGTAAATATTCTCGCAGTTCCATATTATCCAGGAATGTACAACAGATGAGAATGCGTGAATAATTTGCCCATTTAGTTGCGCAGTGTTAATGTGGTTGCAGCCGTTGGTGCTATACCGATGGACTAGCATCAAATATTGCTGCAAACACTTTGTCAGAAGCAGTATGACAATGTTCAACCTCAATCAAGTTGCCCTCACTGTATATTTTGTTATCGACAAAACCAAATTGGTATTGTACAGAGTTGGCTGCTGTAAATCACTTGCAGTAATCATCGGGGATATTGCGCTGTCATTGCTTCATTAATCTGCTTCTATCTTTGCATTGCGCTCGTGTTGGAACTTAGACCTAGCAACAAGCGGCTAAGGCGATGCGATAATGTACAACTTCCAGACCCATTTTAGCGTTCTCGTCGTTTATATATAGGTTGTTAATTGGGGATTGTGTTGTAGCAGATATATTTAGTGCATATCGTTTGGGGACGTTATTGAACATGTTTTATACAATGTGTAGCGTAACGTTTTATGAATGTTGCATGTTGCAAAATATGTACAGATTTCCACAATACATAGATTTGTATGAAATGTCGAGCCCATAAACTGGACTTAGGTAAAGTAATATTAGCAGTAATTCGTGTTTATGTCATTTAGCACACAGTCATCTTATCATTTTACCTCGTCGTACTGTTGTATGTATCTGCCACAGACAAAACAATACGCTTTGAGTTGATAATTCGGTAATAGACTGTACTTTACAGCATGTGTGTCTCAGTTATTAAGCCCTCTACATTCTTTGTTTCCCCTGTCAATGAGGACGTTATGAGCATCCGTTGACCTGCGCTGCATTGCCCTCGTTCATCACTCATCCAAGGTAAGTACGCTGCCTCCCTGGATTCAACATTCACCCGGACACTTACCTTCCATCAAATTAGTCGTTAAACTGCCTTATACCCTCAGATTGGTGTGGTTAATGAACGAAGCTAAACAAATAATGATGCATGGCGCCTTCTATCTCATTGATAGAATGTGTCTTATAACTGTAAGATGTAATCATACAGAGTAGATCATAATGTCCCTGAGTGGGTGTTTGCTAAATCGAACCTATTGTGTTAGGAACTCCAAGCATAAGATATTGATGACATGATGTTAAATGTTAAAATGCACGATGCATGTTAATGGTGATCTATTATCGGCATTAACCTTTGAATACATGCCGCCTTATTAGATTAATTGCTCTGGTCCGTGGCGGATCGACTGAGTAATATGGCATCCAAAACACTGCACTTTTAGTACACAAAAGCGACTGAAAGCAATCTGTCACGACACGACGCCCAGACGTTGATGTATGCGTATGATTGCGCTATTAGTTACACTCTCCAACGAATACACATGTAATGTGGGTTTATTAAATTCCTCAAATCAACATAATCGTTCATCCATGATCTGGAGTGGAATCGTTACTAAGCATCACGCGTCTGTACCTCATTTACGGGGAGTTCTCCATTTGTCAAAACTCGTCTGCATCCTATATCAAGGGGATCCCTAACCTGTCAAAATTCGTCTGGATTCTATATCAAGGGAGTCCCTTGCCTGTCAACATTCGTCCGGATCTTATAAACAGGGAGTCTTTCACCTGTCAACACTCGTCCTGATCTTATATACAGGGAGTCTCTCACCTGTCAACACTCGTCCGGACATTATATACAGGGAGTCCCTCACCTGTCTATGTTCGTGTGGATTGTATTTCCAGGGAGATTCTCACGTGGCAACACCCGTCTTGGTTTCATCTCCAGCGAGTTTCGCACTTGTCAACACCCGTCTAAATCCCAAATCAAGGTCTTTCATCCAATATTTATGGTGATAAGTTAGCTTACTTCGCAGGATGGATAATGACTCAATGATGATGTTATCGAGTCTGTGGGCTAAGTGCGGCTAGCACCGATTTTACAGGTAATCATGAAATGGTTATTTATTCTTCAAATTACACACTTATAGCATTGCACTGAAATTTCCGTCGGTTGGACTCGCGTCTCTAGTTGAAGTAACATTTGTTCATCACTCATTGCATCCAACTAGGCTGTGTTGTATGCGCCATGACGACTGTAAACTTCATCAGAAAGTAGCTCGGTTGTCAGCAACTATATTTATTACTGCTTATGCGGTTTCTACTTAGGTCAAAGAACATACTACACTGCTTATATGACCGATTGTAGCAAGGATGATCCACATGTCGTCATATTACGTGGGGTTCCACCAGCATCTATAAACTGCCATAGTTATGGCCTTTTGTTGGCAACAATAAGACTATGGCAACGCCTGTACTCATGACAACCCAGAGCGAGGTGAGTATTCATGAATAACGAGCCATTGATGTTGACGGACAGGATGGGTGATAATGTTTTAGTGGAAATTACCGGGGGGAACTTCACCATGGCAAATGTCGACCAATCAAACGGAGGTAGATGTCAATTGAGCAACGCAACTAAACGTAAACGTCAAGTACGTCGGGATGTTGCATTTTCAAGCATCCATTAACCATAGTTGGACATTCAACCATCAGGTTGCAGACCAGCAAATGGCGGTAACACCAGCAGCATGATTACAGATATACGGCTACGTCAGATTAATGTTTGACCTTGCTGTCAATAAAGCTGCTGAATCAATCTTTCTGACGGGGACATCAGTAACGTTTGATGATAACTGATGCCTGCTATCGTATTTGATTACTAAACAGATGAAAAACTAGTCGTGCAATATAACCAAATCAGATACCAAACAGCAGTAAGCACATACGGTAGGTACGATAACGGTAGGCCGGCCTTGGTGCTCCGTCTGAACTGATGTCTAAATCATGTGTGATGTCCAATGCATAATAACCGACTCGGCTGACTCGGCTGACGCCGTACAAATTCTGTTTTGTTCTCGCATGATCGATGTAGGCAATTACCAAGAAATTATGCAGGGGCTTATACACTGCTAAACGTATGTCATTAAGTGTTTAATTTCTCACTGCTATATGGAAATCACATCACTTATGCAAGCATCCAAACAAAGTATCAAATAACGGCGAATATCCCTGAAACCCATCAACCAACCCATTCCATTGATTGAACGGTTCATATTCCGTGATGATTACAAAGAAATAACTGGGAACGGATTCAAGACCATTAGTATTGTGGTCATGTCAGGGTTTGCGTCACATGGACACCTGCTGCTGGCAACCTTTAGCTTACAGCTATTACCGTGGAGTTTATTAATCTTCATTTGTTTTGTAGAAAATCTTATACTAAATTATGTGTAAAAGTAGGAGTATGCGGACATTAATTCACTAACTGTGTGATTTATCGCATGCAATCATGAAACCAAGCGTCTACTAGATCTTTTTTATCCTCATAAAATCTTCTTTACGAATCGAATATGGAGCGCATAAACGGAGATGGGGCTGCACCGCAATCAACATGGAAGGAAAATCTTTGCCTTAGACTTTATTATATTCCCGGCCAGTAAATACTTCATTTGCACGATTGCAATAGATCACGTGCAGTTACACGCGCTGCGTTTTGTTTTAGGCATCCTATGAATACCAAGCAAGTTATGTTGTCTGTCGGCATATACAACGCTGAATAAATCGCATTACTAAATCACCACTCCTATAGTAGCCGTTTTGTAAGAAACTGGCTAATTAATGCAGTTAACTTTTCGTTGACTGTGCTTCCTAGTGCGGTCGTGATTTTTTTTAACACTGACAACGCCCTGCTACAAGTTGCGACAAGCAGCGATATTCCTGAAGCTCGCAATACACAATACACTGACAAAATAACATACGCATGATCAATACGGTGTCCTTATTCAAATATATAAATCGTCCTTGTTGTCTTGACTAGACGTGGTCTTGCTTTTATATACTGAGAATGAACCAATGATAGCATCCGTCCAGTATTGGTGGATTTACGGCATACAAACAGAAATCTTGACAAATAGTAGCAGGACAGATTTCTGTTTTATCCCTGCAGAATCAAAAGAAGTGTGCGAATACTCATTCGAAACGTAAATGACGAAACAAAAATAATTTAAATCTTCTACTGAAGATAAATTGAAATGTTGCAAAAACTGCCAGTAATTGCTCTACAAATATTTAATGCTATAATGAGGGTTGATTACAAAAATATAAGTATTCGAAGCACACTGCACTCATCACACGCTCCGAATATGGTATACAATTATAATTCTGGTGATAAAATGTGTATTTTCCCACCAATGTTGCTGATATGATCAATCCAAGTCAAACCACACTTGTCGAGCGTCAATAGATAAACAGTGGTAGTTGATTCTACGGACCACCTTCGTCACGATTCATAAGTGAACAAAGCGATCACCGCGCCAGGGATAAACATTAACCACCGCCCGATTGTCCCTGGCAAGTAGGTGAAGCCATCGGACAAGTGAAGCTGCCATCTAACTTGCCCGACGGGACAAGTCGTTTTTTATATTCTATATTTTTTAAACAAAGCATATTAAGATCGATCGGTGATTCTGGTAAATTCCGCGTTAGTCATATTTTCATGCTTTGACCGGGCAAGGAGTTTTTTTAATCGGACAATTAAAAATTAGCAGGACTTGCCCGACTGGACGAGCATTTTTCAGAGTTAGTGTTTCTCCCTGCGCGCTTAGAATCGTATTTCACATGAATACCAAAAAAGAGTATCGACGTTGTAATTCGGGGTTATTCCTTTCAGTTTTGCCCTCAAGCATCCGGATCAGCCCCCCGAGTTGAAACATTCAGACGAGGGAATCTTTACTGTATTACTATTATTTGACGCGATAGAATTTTTTTTGTATTTGTTACAATGAGGTAGGAATGATACTATTGTGAAATAACGACCACAGCTTTGTTCCCTATCCAGGTGTATTATGTTTATTCATCAGCTGAATAAGTTGACTGCTGACGAGGCTAGATTCTGAGTGTTTCATATCGGGCAGTCTCCTTTGATCGTCGTTGATGATTCCTTACAATTGATTGCATTCATTCTCCAGCATCAGCAATCTATCATCGTGCATTAATGGACAACGCACGCCCAATTAACAATCTGCCGTTTTATTCAGCTGGCAAATTGGCGAGGTTAATTGATGCATACACGTGGGTATAAGTACAGCCATCATTCTATATACAACATGACCGTTTGAATACAACAATGGCAATATAAGGAGATCATATATCGACAGCAGCAATATTCTATAACACACAGCTGAATGGGTTTCCATTACGGGCGGTTATCAGGAGGGCAATGCCTCCGTCATGACTTGAGAATGCTGCTGCAATTTTTTGTCTAGCCCTCGTCTGGGTATTCGGACCCTTCTGATTCTATCTAAGTCAATTATATGCTATTTTTCCCGCCTTAATACTTTCGCCGTCGAGTGAAATTGATAGACGATATGGTATTTCGCCGAATAAGGCAAATACATCTCTATCTGGATGGATATTGTTACGAATGTTGGTTTCTATTGTTATAGTAGTTCTTCCACCATATTGTCGTTTAAACTTGATTCACTCGCAATAAACACGATGTCTTTATGTTTATTAACAAACAACAGCACAACCCCTTGATAGTGTTCCATGAGAAACTAAGCAGAGAATATCCGTCAGCATAATGTTTATGTACGTCCAATAACGTATGTACATATCACTAGCAGCCAACCACATCTAGACATCGGCCACATAATGTGTTGTAAACTAGGGTAATGATTTCACGAGTTCATTAAAGGCAACATTACTGCGCATGATTCGGAGTGAAACATTGATATCTTACAGTTATGCCGATAAAGCATCAAGCATAATGATGGTCAGCGTCAAGCAATAGATATTGTGTTTTAGACGATAATATTCAGCTGTTTTTCCGTCAATAAATAAACATAGTACTCCAGTCCTAATCGATGTTATAGTAACCGATAAACGTTACAGCCGGCAGCCACAGCATAATTTACTCTCAAACATATCATAGCAGCATATACAGTATCAGAACATATTCCGAACCAGGTAAACATAATGGAACATCGTTGTAAAACAACCATCTTAGAACAAATTGCAACACATGAAAAATTCAAGCACTTTTCTTAATGATGACGTAATAAATTTTCATATTAAATACATATGTTATTTAAGTTGCAGACCCGTTATTAAATAATAAAGCCTAGGCGCACAACACATTGAATGATTCGATAGCTAATCCACAGTGTTTTTCACTATTGGCATCTCCGGCTATGTTAGATATGCTGCCCAAATTTGTCCGCGTTGGCTTCATATTACCAATAATGTATCCCATATACCTCAACTAGAGGACACAACAGTGATAGGCAGCAATTCTATAGACACAGCATCCCGACATTCATTGTTTATTTATGTGCTATTAGTGTAACTGACTAGCAGATCCATACTTATTTTCGGCACTCAGAAAGCATTACCCAACTAGGTCCATTAGAAACTGACCTGCATACTTTGTATGCATCATGGTAAGCGGCCACATGCTTATTTATATTTATACAATCGGTAATGGAATCCTTGGTGGCCGCTTTACAAACCACCCACTATTATTGAGACTGAATGATGGCCCGTATGGTAAATAATATATTTATGGGTCAAAGCATTAACAGAAGAGGATCAAATGCCACGTTGAAATCTAGCTGAGAGCTATTTTAATGGTCATGGTAGTTAACGTCGTGAAACATGTGATTAATGATGCATAATTAGCGCCTCTGCTCGTGAAAACTTCTAAGAAGTGAGGTGATAGCTGATCATTAGCCAAGCACTCAAATTGTCATTCGGGGTGACTGCATTTTGAGGACACCCAAGTGAATTGATGAAACTCACGCGCTAAAATGGTCGATCAATTGGAATATAAGTATTATTAAGGATTCCTTAGGCATCAAATAACATTCGTCCATCATCTTTTACTCTTGCATATGATGGTAAGGTCGAAAATATCGATATATCTCTCTGCCTACGTCATATTTATGGTAAAATGTCATGTTGTGCGGCTTTGTAATTTGTATAGCCTTTAAATCAATTGAGTCTTAATGTATACCTCAAGCATCAATGATCATTCATTCATCATGTCTTAATATAACTATCAGCCTTTGTCTGATCTACGTTGTAACGCCTCGTATATAACAAGGTGGGGTTTCCAAACTGTTGCACAGCGAATCCAGAAACAGAACAGATAAAATCAATGCATGCTATTGGGCAGCTGAATACTGAAAGTGCGAAAACAATTGGCAGCGATATATATATATATATATATATATATATATATATATATATATATATATATATATATATATAGATATAGAGATATATATATATATATATATATATATATATATATCCCATAGATGATATTAGTAGTATATATCTATATATATATATATATATATCTATATATATATATATATATATAATATATATATATATATATATATATATATATATATATATATATATATATATACGGCTATAAAGTCGTGACATCACTGGGTTATTCCACTAGTTACTTCACTCGACATCAATATATAATTACACTACGAGGTTGGCAGTGTCTGTTAAACTATAGTATCATTTGATGGGAGACCATTTATTTTGCTTTATTTTCTAAGACGCTTATATGCACATTATTCGTCCAGTGCTATATATAACTGCAGGCGTCAATGATTTATTGCCTCAGTTGAAAATTATGCGGTGGCGTGATACCCATCACATGATTCAATGGTCATGTACTCTACGTTCGCTATAAAATGATTGCGTGTACTTTAACAGCACTTAATATCAACAACGTTGCCGGAAAAGATGTAAAGAAAACCTCCAGTTGTCACCATAAAAATGATGTTGATACAAAATTAGGCATTTAATTGTGTAGCGTTACGTAAGGATAGATGCAGTATTTGTTCGGGATAATTGTATCATTGATGATCTGAATTTCCTGCAAACGGCATATCTTACATGTACGTGAATTATATTATTGTGTCCATCACTATTCTTTTATGTGGCGATCAATACATGTTCGTAAGTTTGAAAAACCAAAGCTATAACTTAAGATATGCATAGTCCCTCCTCAACGAGCAATATTTTTTTTTAAAAGCTAGCACGTTAACTAGAATGGAAGTAATATATTCAATGACAAAAAAGAAAAGCAACTAACCAATAAAAAAATCTGTTTGAATTTTTTAACTTGTCGATGTATAGCATATTTGAATGCGTTATGAATCATTCAGCGTATGCTTGGTAAATTTGATAAAATGTTTACACATGCTGAATACGATATTCAGTCCATCTATATAATCTCTACGTATGGACTTAGTCGTTCAATATCATTGTAGAGGTTATTTACCAACGAAGACAAACAACATCATCTCTTACGTCATGGGGCAACGAAGCAGGTCCTCGTTGCTCAGACATGTCCAGTATTGCGTGAAGTTATTTGTGTTGTATGGCATTTGGGGAAGTTTCGGGATTGTATGTATATACGGCCAATAAGATTGAGCTTTTAGAACAGATGTTACCAGAGTGGTTTAGCTTTTAACTGTCTATTCATAATTGTGTTTCTTATGATTAAACAGAATGAAATCAAAAACTTCCGTGATTGTTTATCATCAAGTTAACTCACGTTGCTGTCGCTGAGAGGGGATATGATAAAGCTTTTAGGCGTTCACTCACAGTTCTATAATTCAGAAGAGATATGACTTTGTTTGGAGGCGTTCAACCACAGCACTATACCGGAGAAAAAGGTATGAGACTGTACTACTACGCCCTACAAATGGAATTATATTATAAACGGGATGACAGTTTGATTATGCGCTGCGTTCATGATACGGCAAAAGTCATAACTATAATTGGCTTAAGACCAACCATCTGCACCTAGGGATGCAGACAGAATGCGTTGCAAACTGCTGGGCGACGCGATACTCTAATATGTAGATCAAAATATAAATATCAAATTATGGTTTGAAGCGTTTATAATTGGAGACAACCATATTCACCGCTATCATTGCGTCGTCAATTTGTTACGTAATATTGTTTTTCTGAACATGCATGTCGACGTAACACGTGCGTCAAGAATGAAATAGTTAAGTTGTAATGATAAATCCATTAATATTTGCACGAGCGGATTAGCGCTGTTGTATATTTTAGCTTAGGGCGTTGTTTGATCACAGCCTACATTTCCAAGGTGCTACTTTCTATGGATGTGCGCTGATTCCTCACGCTTGACCAGCCATCATCACTCACGATCACGCTGCTTATTTCCTTTGACCTCGTCCTTGACATCAGTAGCACCCATAACATGGAGTAAGGGCGCAACCCTATGAATCAAACATAACATGAAGTCAGCTTAGATTGTCGTACAATCCCTGTCGCTGTGTCCCGTGTCGCACTCAGTATAAGATAATTTATGTCTATATAAACCGTGACTTGCTTTCTGGCTGTTGTATATTCTATTTGTGATTTGACTCTACTTGGAATATGAAATATACATGATTATCGTTATATGTATTGTTTATATGTATCTACCTCTTTACCAACAAGCTATCCTAAATGTTGGTAATGCTGAGACATATGACGAGCCTACTTGGACGTTCTTTTTTGTAAGCTCCTTGGCTAAGTTCGGTATCTTACAGCGCGTTAAATGCGTTTTAACCAAGCTCCAGTAATACATCACCTATTATGTTTTTGTAACATGGGCCGGAAGGCATTTTCCCTCCTTTCGAAAAACTGGAAACATACATAAAAGGTCTGCTTTATTAAGCGCTTCGAGAGCAAAATCTTTTCAGACCGTATTCCACATGAATAACAGTATCGACTCCTCATAAGTAATTGGATCTGGCACAGTCCAATCACAGTGCCTCGGATTAGTCCTGGATGTGACTATATTCTGAGATCCAGACCCGATGCACCATTTGCACTTGACTGCTTTTGTTTCAGGGAACTCGACTTCAATCAGCTCAATTATCTAGTTGACGTGTCATCTTCTGTCTGTGGATAGCAACTGGAGATATCTGTTTGCTCATGCATCTAGCGCTAGCTGTCACTTCGAAGGTTTCATGTCACTTCTAGAGTTTGACAGATGCGTAAAAGTAGGCTTTGGTCCAAATTACGATGCGTCCCCGCATGTGTGTAAGCGGTTACGGGACACTATCAATTATCTCTGTAATCTTGCGCAGGGAGTGCAATTTTTTTCACGATGATCTGCACTCAGTATGTTTCTTATGCAGCACACACAAATTAGAATCAGTTTTAATGAATATATCAACAGGGGCTTTCAAAATCAAGGTGAGTAACTTAATAACAAGATCGCAAAACATACATTATAATTCTTAATGATTGGACCTATACAGGGGTTCGAAATAAGCCACAGGCTTCAAAGGCTATTTGGCAAATAATGTGATCTTTGAACGTAGATTGAGACTATCGGTGTCGATATTTTCAAGGCTACCTTACCAGCTGTTGATATTTTTGGGATATATTGATAAGCGAGCCTAGCCTATTCTACCTCCAAAGAATAGGACCTTTCTGCTACATTGGTATTAACGGGATTGTTTGCAGTGTAGGTGCCGCCATAGCGCCAAACTTTACACATCATAGATTGAGCTGTGTTAGATTTCTATGCCTGCGTAAATATAGGAACGACCATCAATAGTCCTGTAAATTTTGGGAGTGTAGTTTCTTAGCTGTAAGTGCTCTTTAGGTAATTTTTGTTCGCACGGAAATCACGACATATTCAATTTCGGTTCTATTCCCTTCACAAAACCGGTCTTCTTCAACCAAATCCGACATCGATAATTGCTGTCAAGAGCACCGTGCTTCCAAAGAATTGCTACAGTCTTTCTCCTCATTTAGTTTTTCACTGTAATATGATTATTAATTGATTAATCCCATCGTGACATCGTCTGAACGTCATTAGCTCTTTTCGCCAGTAACCACAGCTCCTTTTGGATACGATAGGTAACGAAGTAATTAATATAAAGCCACCCTGTGTAAGCTGATTATGACTGATTACAGCTTCAGATAAGAGGCGCTATTCTGGGTACGCAGCAAGACAATCTGGGCCCGTATTCACCAACCACGCTGAGCTTGAATCACGACTCAACGCTGAGTCGCCGTTATGATGACTCAGCTGAGCCGTGGCTAAGTTGGTATTCACCAACGCTTTTGAGTCCGGCCTTGGTTAAGACGTTCGCGCAACTTTTTAGCTGTCTGCCAGAATCAAAACCTCGCCTCTCGCAGTGCGCAGTTGTACATAAATTTTGCGCGGGTCTGTAAACATATGATGGTTGTGGATGTCTAATACAACTTAACAGTTTGGATAGGGAGATTTACATCAGCCCGTTTGTGTGCATGGATGGACAACAGAAAGGTATTACAACAACGCGTGCATCAAGTGAAATGATAATCGACGCTAGTGTGCTAAATGTTGTAATTACAGACTGTGTGAACCGGAAATAACAATAATACAGGAAGAGGCTTTACAGTCAATGATGACTCCGTTTTGAACGCATTTTTGCAACAGTTTTTCCCCATTTGTCAGTTGCTGAAGAATGCTTTGCTGGGCACGTGACAGCCATGCCATTTGGTGCCTCAATGTGCTGAGTTACTGTATCCCTGTAACTAAATAATATTTTTCGGTAACTAGCTGTGTAGCTATACATCACCGTGTCGCTAGAATTTTTGACGGATTCAGTTGTCGTCTTCACTGGCGCGCGATTTAGACAATGACTCGTTTTTTGAGGTCTGAATGGCATGCAATTGAGTCACACATAGCTGCATGACAATGGTGCAACTAATTACCCACGCTTTGCTACGACAAAGCCCACGCATATATTCACGCAATATTTAGCGGTTTCATGTGTTTTAGGAAGCGTTACTCATCACTGAATTCACTATACAACCGAGGCTCTTCTGTGTAATCATACAATGCGATCAAAAGTATGCATGCTTATGCGTGGTCTGAGTTTATTTTCATGAATACCCGCAGATACCGCTGCCAACGGATTAAAACTTATAATTTGAACATTCATCAAATCTTCATTTCGCTTTTGCAATAATATACAAAACCTAGTGATTCTTTCATACTCATTTCATTAGTATTCTTGTTAGAATTGTAATCGCACAAAGTAATAACGACACCTACCGGTAATTTTTTCACCTAAAACCCTGAATGTTTCAATAACAGAATAATTACACAAACACGTGCTTAAGTTTTATTACCAATAAAACTTCACAATTATCTTATTGAGCATTGGAGTGAGCTGTCATTGCATAAGTTATTAATAAGTTATGATTAGAGGAAATTGGTGAAAAGTTATCACTTATATGTTTCATATAAAACAAACATGATGCGTGTTGATTCACCCATTTTATTACAATGCTACATTCAGTCAATTAATGAAACCACCAAATTAGTTTTACAAGACTTCTCTCGCTCTTGCCAGCTCATTCCTAGCACCTGGGATCATCACCTATGTGGTTAGAGACAGGACCTTTATTAATAGCCCATCAGCATTTCAAGGGAATCACTCTGCAGCTTAACTCTACAATAAATTAACAAGTATATTGCTTGTTGAACGTGAAAACTTTTACAGCTTGAACAAAAGGGATATCTAGTAACACATTGTGATATTCAGCATTATATACAATTAATGCCTCCTCTCTTTGAATGTTTGTTCTTTGCAATTAGTTTCAGTTGACCACCTAGCATGGATAACACAGGGTACACAATCCAAACATGAGCTTACAGTTTGATTTTTAAAAAAGAATATGGATGCACCAAATTTATTGAATTTTCTGGTTATCATCACCTAACAATAATATGTAAAAGCACTGACAGGTCTATTCTACACTGGAACATGTGCATGTACTGTTTGTGTTGAATGTGTGTCAACATATTTTCAAATATTACTTGTTGCGCAGTGATACATTCTGATCATTCTGATATTGCTGTTTTGTTTTCATATGAGTTAAAGATTTCATATGAATGTAGGTATTTTTCAATTCATTAGAGCTGCCAAAATTATCTCTCATGTAACATTATTATGAGCTATAATTAAATTATAACTCTTGAAATCAAAGAAAAACGGGGGCGGCATGTTGATGTTAACTGTGTCGGCCATATGTAATTCATTATTAAGACCTTAAGTCACCGTCCAGGGTGTCTCAGCGTTGAGAACGTTTTGAGTCAGAACTTAAACTTAAGTTCGTTAGTGAATACCGCCAAGTCATGGCTCAGCGTTTTTAGACAGATCTTAGACTTTAGTCGGTTGAAGAATACGGACCCTGACAATGCAACTCTTGTGCCCATGTTGGTTGCGACTGACGCAACAATGATGCCGTTTGATCAGCTAGCAGACAGGCATAATCCGACAAGGCACGTTTTGCCAAACATAAAGATTACAAATTTCTCAATACAACATTCAACATCTGCAAGTTAGCAATCTAAAGGTTATATAACTAGGAGATTGAAACCAAGTTAAATATTTGTTTAACCACCAACAGCTTGCAGAATGTCTAACTCAAACTTCACATCAAAGCCTTTATTTAATATGCGCCAAATCCCCATGCTCAGCAATGCCTGTGTTATTAATGGTTTGCTTTCATTACCAGTGTGGAGGGGCGTAGTCGTTATGTATTGCGCTGTGGATATGACGATAAAGAATCATAACATTATGCTTTTCGTAAATTGCATATACCTTATATAGGCAGGTTGTCGACATGTACATGTCCCTGCCCTGTATGGTAACCGGGGTGATTGATCAACCCATCTATCAGAACATGAAGAAAGCAGTTTCGTTCCTTACTAGTCATTATGGCACCAACGAATAATAACTTACAAGATTTGTTTTTCTAGGGCTTGATATATATCTTATTTCACATCTCTCAATGATATTAAGCAACATACAATATCAACCGAGTATGTGGGTGAAAAGTCCGCGTTACGGCCAAAGAGGAAATAGTGCGCGGACGAATATAACACGATGTCACTGCTTGAGCGGGAAAGCTAATGTACGCTAGTGAGAGGCAGCTTGCGCCGTGGCGTTATAACGCCACCCTGGATCATACGCTTTTTGATCACAAGTCTTGTTACACTACATACAAGTAGAATAGGTATAAAATGTGTATTCTAACCTTGGTCCAATGATGCATGTTATAACTTGTTATGTGTGCGAGCCGCATCCAATATTTTTCTGCGGTATTTCTCCTGCTCAGTATATGAAGTTCACGTATTAAAGATCAAACCTTTCAGTGAGAATATTACTCAAGTCAAATTTCCTACACATAAATGAAAATATGAATGCATCTTGTGATGCGTTGACAAGGCTTTGTCATAGACCACAATATCTTGGTTAAGGGCACTAGCCCGACGTAATTGATGAAGACAATGGTATTCTCACATCACCAGAGGAATCGCGGCTTGCTGGTGGTGATAGAGTGAATCTTTATAAGCTTGCTACTTCGGTATTGCGATGAGCTGTGGAAGCGGCTTATTTACCATAAAGCTTCTTTCGCTTTGTGGTTGGGACTTTTGGTTATTGATGAATGAGAATTATGTATCGGGTTGTAGTGAGCAGGTGATATGAGTTGAGGACGTTTACCGTGCATTGCTATGAGGTCGGAAATTAGAATGAAAATGTGATGTGTCCCGGTGACGAGATATGGAGCCGCATGGATCACATTGAAAAAGTTGATTCACTTTGAAATTGTGAAATCAAAAGTCCAAAATTCGTTATGATTTTCAATAAACGTATTAGCCCTAGATGTTAAACTGAGAAGCGATAAAGCCATGACCAGTTTGCCTATGGAAATATATTCCACCAGAAACGATAATTCCCAATAACGTTTCACCCATTGTTCTAGCTTCAGCATGGATGCTACTCTACTATAGTAAAGCATGTGGCGCTCGGCAGCAGTAACACATTTAAGAAGAGGTGCGAGACCGTGCAGCTACATCGTGATACCTGTTAACGGATCGCATGGTTCCCAATCATAAAAAGATGGTTTGTATCAAGCACACGGTGAATACCATATCTGTGGTTGTAAGCAAGCAATGTTCAGTGGTTACTCCACGACCAATAGTGCTAATGCTCTACTAAAGCAATGAATTGATAAAACGGTGACTAGACATATAAGTAGCCATGAATTCTTCAAATACCAAATACATAATTTTAGCTGTGACCAGTAGTGGTACATATTAATCTCGTTGTTGTAAATGAGGTGCTCATTATGCAACACCGCTCTGACATCCCTATGCTTATGATCTAAAAGCACACTGAAGCCGAGACATATCCGAGTAAACTAACGAATTTCTCGTCCACGTGACAAGCTTCTCATATGTGCTAGTGATAAACATGAATTGAGTAACTCATCAAACAGGTGAATTGTTAAACCTCAGTATACGGTTCATTACTTGTATGTTGATATTGATGTTCTAGAATACACTATTCGTAGTTTTTGCTGATATCAGAAATATATGCACATCCAGACAGTTAAATAAAGGGATGTTTACATGGAGAAGCTGGTTGTAACAACGTTCTTATGCTTCCAGAACCGGAGAACGTTAGACATCGCATAACGGGCAAATTGCAGTGAGCATGATTCACATTCCATCGCGTCGACGTGAAATCAAGCGACGCTTTGGATTACAGCTATTTGAGAGCACTCAGCAGTTAATTTTACAGCCATGGAAATAGGAATAACGAAGCACAGGAAGCGCCCCTGTGCTTCAATACTACCATTGAGTGTGATGATACTTCATCAACAACCACTGCATTAATATCGATCTTAAGGGCGAGTGCATTTTCGGTTTTGAGGACTACCAGGGGTGTAGATGAAAATACAGTGCATAGAAGGTCGATCAATCAAACATCAACAAGAGGCAATTCAGCAGCACGCTACAGGAATATGCTTCAAATCCCTGGGGACTCGACATTATAAGGCATGCTCTAGGTATCAAAGGACATTCATTCATTCATCAAGTCTCAGACCAGCATATGTTGCAGAAATCGACCGTATGAATCCCTTACATAACATTAATGCATATAATTGGTAATCGTTATTCATCGATTTAGTCTTACGGAATTAGCCACTTTACATATTTTATGTTTTGTAAGTGCGAGTACTATGATGAGCTTAAGTTTGGACAAGATGATTCAGACGTATAATCGTATCATTCAAGAGTAAACTGTGTCCAGAATGATTTGCAAGACGATTGGCTAATGACTACTTCTACAATTAAGCCTTACGGGGTTGTAACTTATTCATTCAGCGATATCTCTGGAGTTCTATTCTTAGTTCTCCGCCGTCTCAGCTGGACGCAATTACCACATTAGGGTCACCATTGTCACGGATTGAAATACTCAATCACGAGCTGAGACATAACTAACAACATCTCGAAGATCAAACCCTTTTATACGCGGCCTTTTCACCACGTTGACATCGTAACAGCCTACACAAATCTGTCAGTGAATGCGGATAACCCGCCAAACACTACCAATGCTTATTGATGAACTATAGGCTTCACGAGAGGTTAAATAACAAATCCAACAGCTATAAAAAAATATTGAACATAGTACCTAAACACAACACGACAGCCACTGGACGAGTGCAGATTTCACTACTCATCAACCAGACCTCACATTGCAAATGCCAGTTCAACAACTCCTACTCTGTGACATATATATGTATATATAAAATATATAAATGTATATGTAAATATATATATATATATATATATATATATATATATATATATATATATTATAAATATATATAGAGATATATATATACGCATAAATAATTAGATATACATATATACAAATATATATATATAGATCTATATATGTATATATATATATATAGATATATATAATATATATGATATATATGATATACATATAAAGATATATATATATATATATATATATATATATATATATATATATATTACTGACAGCATACCATATAATCTAATTCGGCTATACATATACATATATATATACATATATATATATATATAGATGGATATATATATATAGATAAATATATATATATAGAAAGATATAGAGAGATATAGATATAAAGAGAGAGATATCTATATGTATATATAGATATAAATAGATATATATATATTTGTACACATATATATACATATATATATATATATATATATATATAGATATATATATATATATATATATATATATCCGTTAGAGGGATATATATATATATATATATATATATATATATATATATATATATATATATATATATATATATAATTATATATTACTAACCATGTTATCATATTCGGCTGTATTGTGTTGCATCAAAGCGTTTTTATGTTAGATTATTGGTTTTGTTCGCAAAAGTTCGGCAAGAATGTTGTACAGAGTAAAATTTGAAACATTTGCAGCAGTACATCAATCATTATGATGATGAGAGCCACAATAATTGGGTAAACACGTCTTAACGAGCGAATAATAAAAGTGACATGACCAATAACATAACCAGACGACACGTTTCGTCAGGATCATAAAATCAACTCATCCATCCGCTGCGGCCATTAATGCTTACCGGTATCCCATTGTATCACCAAACTGATTACTTTGGCATTGTCCACTCTGTCAAACTCATTCACTAGACGTATAATCAGGGACAGGGAGTTTATTCGTTTTTTCTACAAATCTGCAATGGAGGAATTAGTCAGTTACCAGAAAACATATAATGTTTTTTGCTATAAAAAAATTTCCGGCCAAATCGTATAAGATTAGAGCCTGAAGTTCTTAATCGCTATTGCAGTTGCCTAAATCCAGTGTCAGCGCGTGTAATTGGCACTGCTACCCGTAGCTGCGACCTTATTCTGGAATCCGAACCTGGTGCATCATTTGCACTTAACTGCGGTGTGTCCCTTAATTCTTCTATATACGTCTCAGCCTAGTGACGTCTAGAGTTAGCTGCAACTTGATAAGTGGTAGATGCTGATTAACTGGCTACGTAGCGTGATCCGCTGACACATCTAGCTAGCGTGTCATCTTCTGTCAGTGGAACGCCACTGGAGCTGTCCTTTGTGTGCCAAATCTTGCCATATTCTATAAAGTACTTAAGTATCGTTTAAATGAGAAAATCAAATACGGAATATACATACATTGAGTAGACAATTGCTATAGTCATTTCGGATTTTTACTGACTCCCGCGGTCGATGTATTTACATTGCATTGATCATCTATTTAAGCTATGTGTTATGGTTTAAAACAATAATGAAACAAAATAAGCGACGCACCTAATACTTGTCACCGAATGGACATACACCCAACATATTTGCGTGTAAGAGATGTTTTATTTTGGCCAAGAGGTTGAACTGGCACACGCGCCATTTAGCCATAACATTTTCTCTCAAGCCACTGACAAAATATTAATAATCACGAACAACAGTATCTCATGTGCGTCTTGTCTTGCAAGAGCTACTTATTCTGTACACTTACACTTTAGTATTGGGCTTCGGTAAATACACCTTTGTCAGTTCTTGGTTAAAAAAATCTTGTAGTTACAATACACTCGTGTGATTACATTCAAGATTAGCCATTAATAGCCTTGTTGGTGTTGATAACACATTTGTCCCTTCAGTCAAGAGACGGACTTTTGTATTGTTATCACCGCTCACAGGCCCCTATTAAACGCTCAAACCTAACAAGAGAGCAAATTACAAATGGACAGTTAAGTTTACGGACACTGCTGTATATGCAGCCAAATGAATGTTTTGTTCAGTGTAGCAGGCGCAATTGAATACTACTTTTCACAATATTAGCCGCAATCCATTACCCACTTGTCAGGAACGTATGTGAGTTGACTGCCCAATCATGTTGCATTAGTTCTGCTCAGAAGCATCCCACTGTGCCTAGAAGGGTTAACTATGCTTGCAGCAGAATATCCAAGGGTCAAGACCAGCATGTTTCTATGACACCCGCAAAACTCCCAGCATCATTAATGAAGAAAATATACTTCAACGACTTTATATTTACACAAGCTGTAACTGTCGTTTCTAATGGTCTGTAATGGTCATTCTCTGTCCGGTGTGCAACAAAAGACCAGTTCACATGCAATTATTGACATAGTTCATAATTATGTTGACATTGATAACTCGGGTATAGCACGAATTAGAGACGTGAATTGCAAATGCGCTGTACCCAAGAGCAAGGTGTGTTTCATCAAATGTGTGCGCTAACTAGCGGTTCTCCAGTATAGGCTGAAAATAAAATACCTTGCTCAGGGAAAAAAGCATCGATTTTTTAAAACTCTACACAATACCATTGAACTAATTGAGGATTGTTTTTTTCATCGGTCATGGTCACCTTACCACTGCGCTGGCATTGTTATAGCCATATACGCAACTTTTTTTTAGTCATCAAACAAAACTGAATGTGCTAGCTGGAATATTAAATCGCGTGGCGAGCGTTTTGAATTCATAACGTTTTTCATATATATACAAAAATATTATAGGTAGCTAGACGATATGTAACATGATTGTTTTCTATATTAGCGTTACCAAACTGTTGATATAAGAATGGTTCTCTTATTACCTTCACCTTACATCATAAAATAATAGCATTGTTACGCGCTATAATGCGACAAAGACAAGACCATTTAGACACCCGAAACTGATGACGCAAAGTTATATGATTGTTGCACTATAGTTAACCATGAAGTTATTTTCATGATTAAATGGTTCAACCAAATGTTTGTTCACTAAAATACGTTTCTATATGAATATCGTCGACGAACATTAGTGTCTGTACACAATTTCATTGCGCAACCAGCCATATCCGCTAATGATCTATTAAATGTTGGCTCGGCGTTTGGGAGCTTAATATGGCAAGCTGTTGAATCCTTAATTTGATTTAACCCCCTGGGAAACCAGTAGTGATTACATGCAAAGCTATGTTATGGACATCTCAAGGTTTGTTCATTCAGACCGCTTGCAACTGCCACTGCCACTGGCTGCAATCTAGTTTAACTTTTATCCCATCATTATTTCCTTAAGTGCAAGCAGTTCCTCATTGCCGTTATAACATAGTCCCTGCAGGCTAACATTATTTAGAATGGAGTAGTGTGATGTCCGTACTGCTCCATACATCTTTCTACAACAGGCAATTATGATTCATGATTGAGTCCAGATCACATCACGCTGTTCTTTTTCCCCACTCGCGTGTAAGTAAGTGCTGATTGACTTATAATCGTGTCATGTTGATCTGTATTACAGTGATGGTCAATAAAATGCATACAGTTTGGCTTTATAGAATAAGGGTTCGCGCAATGCATTGGCCAAGGATAAAATACGACGTCATGGATAGCTTTTCATGTGGTAAAAATGAAACCGAAGGCGGCCTTTGATCTGATATTATTGTTCAGACTTTGAAGGCGACTTGAAGGCCACTCATCAACGTGAAGGCCACTCATCAAATATTCGGACACAGTACCATGAATGAAGCGCGATAATTTGGATTGCTGTTCATGTCCACCTAAAATGTATCACAAGCGTGAACTTCACCCAATCATCTCAAAATAGTCGATGTGATTGTCATCTGACACTCTAATCATATAAAGTCCACTCGACAAGAGCATGCCAATGTTACTGCTCGGAGAGCTCAAAGAAAATGGCGGTACATTACATCTCGGCTGGAAGTAAATAAGATGCATACATAGCGAGCAGTATTAACTGTTCAACAGTACTCTAATGTTTGGACACTTAAGCGAATAATGGATAGCCCATACATATAAATTTATCTCGTCGTGTGGCTGCTCCATTCACAACCGAGTTGATCCCCTTGTCAAAAGTCAGGTTTGTAAAACATAATAAGAGTTTTTCTCCGTCGTCACTCTGGGATGTAAAGATTAATGAGGTCACTTGTCGAAGTCGTCAGGGTCAACGAAGGAATCTCCGTCACTAGATCGGACTATTTAGTCTATTTAGGAATTACAAGCACGGCTTACTAGGCATAACAAAGCTGTCGTTAGCCCGTACTGGCCTGCCAATTGAAAGAATGACCATCACCGACTCAGAATGTCAAGCCTAATATTCAGTATTTCTCCAGTTCATAGTGTAAGGTCTAAAGTTAATGTCATTCATATATTTTTGTCTCGCTTTCATCGAAAGAATAGCAGAACGATGCTGGATTTCGAACATTTGGGTTGAAGTTTTTATAGAAGATATTGAGGTGTTCGGGTTATGTCAACGAAAGTTTGGGTGATAAAATTTGATTCCGCTTAGATATTTATAATCCAATAAAAGATTAACTTAGTATGTATTTGAGACAAGACTATCATATTAAAATTGTGCAACCAAAACATTTTGAAAGAAAGTGTGGATTGAAGTAATGTGAACATAGTGGTATATCCTTACGTGGACCAAAGTCTACGATAGGTAGGCGGCTTGTATACTATAGGTCGCAATCGCGGTAATATATATATATATATATATATATATATATATATAGATATATAGATATATATATATATATATATATATATATATATATATATATATATATATATATATATATATATATATATATATATATATATATATATATATATATATATATATATATATATATATATATATATATATATATAGATTCCATTATATAAGAGTGACGATTACAACCATTCGAAGACTCCAACCATTCGTGGACAAATTTTTATAGTACATTTTTGCTATCATTAATTATCAATTATTTATTCGACATATTTTAATTGATACAAAGAAGCAGTTCAATGCGAATAAAAATCATTTGTCGCTTTTTATTCCTGGTATATACTTTTGGTCATCGAAAGGTCGTCCACGAAAGGTCAAGACGTATAAATCCAACCATTCGTGCCCATATATAATTTCGAATATTTGCGGAATACCGAAATATTTCAATCATTTCAAACTCCGAAGAAATCACATGTGAAAGATTATCTTTTTACGCTACTATGACTAGACTATCACATTGGAATGGTCAAACCACAATATTTTCAATTAACTTGGACGAAAATGTGCGTTGACTTTATGTGGACAAACTGGTATATCCTTTCGTGGACCTAAGTCTACGATAGGTTGGCAGTTTGTCCACTAAAGGTCGCGTTCGTGCTAATATATATATATATATATATATATATATATATATATAGATATAGAGAGATATATATATATATATATATATAGATAGAGATATAGATATATATATATAGAGATATAGATATATATATATAGGATTATATATATATGTAATAGAGATATATATATAGATATTATATATATATATATATATATATGTATATATATATTTATACATGCTTTAATATATCTATATATTTTATATATATGTATGATATACATACATACATATATATATATCTATATATATATAAAATATAATATAAATATTTCTATATATATATATATATATATATATATATATATATATATATATATATATATATATATATATATATATATATATATATATATATATATATATATATATATATGTATGTTTGTGTGTGTGTGTGTATATGCCAGTTTATCGAGGTCAATGTTACAATTCTTATGATTAATTAAATTCCCTTAACCAATTATACTCCTTTGGTAAGTTCTGAATAGATATGTGCAAGAAATTTATGCTACGCATACTTTCCAATGGAAAAATATTGGCCGATTAACACACTTATTCCGTTTTATCCTATATCAAGTGCATACCTGTTAAGTATTCTCTTTCAGTCAATACTTTTCCCTTCTTCAGGTTTAGGCAAATATCGATCAATATGAGCAAACGTTTGCTCACCGTAACTTCGCTATCTCTTGTTGATTATTTTAGATGGTAAGCGTTTATTTCAGATACGTTCATTAAAGCAATCTACTTTGTTTAAGTTATGAATTTAATGACAGTTCTTATCACAATATTTTGTGTTTGATTTGATAAGTTTGCTGTTATTTATACCGCAAATATACCAGTCTGGTTAAACTAATATATATAACGTCAGGGCACTTAAAATGCCTTATGTTTGGACGGTATTTGCTTTAATCATTATGTTGATGTGGGTGGTAAGACAGTCTGTGAAAAGACTGACCAGCCTGTTTACTTTTAATACAAATATTAAAACATGTTTTGTCATATTGTTGTGAGGAGGGAAAAATAAATTGTTTCTTCTCCTGACCAGTCCAGCCACCATAAGCTATGTAGTGAACAGGTCAGTTAAGGGAATGGTCCATTGGCAGAATATATTAATGTGAACCTCTATACAACAATCATGTCAACACAAGTTCCTTGAATGAGAGTTATACACCGCATGTCAGGGCTGTATTTTTTAACAATGCGCCGTGCAAGCACATTGCCGCATCAAGTCTTCCCATCCTGCTGCACGTTCCATGATAATGGGCTCATCCTCCACCCTTCAATATTCAACCATGTCGATGGTATACGAAGGGGAGTGTTGGTGGCTGGGGGCGATTCTCACGGCCAGATGACACCACCTTTTTCCTACTACATGTTGAGGTATCAGGTGTGAATCGTCAAACAGACAGCTGACAACGACACTCTAGCTCGCACAGTAGCGCTAGTAAACAACCGTCGTGATCTTTTCTCGCAGCCTTACACAGCGATGTTATATCAGTGAAGGTCTTTTGAGGTGATTATTCATCATATTTTGTTAGATGTTTGGTGCGTATAAAGAACCGTTACTGACATCAACCGCGTCTTTGTAAGCTGAAGTAACTGAATCAAATATCAAGGCTGTCAAAAATATCAAGGCTGATAGCTATATCAAAAACTTGAGATGTTCGATCCGACTCAGCTCTAATGTTGATAGAAGCCACTTATATCGAGTCTATTTGCTAATTGGTGATATTATTTATTAAACAGCGCTGGGATGTAGCTCCATGGCACCGTTAGAATCAGATGACCCCATTAGTTTGATACAGCACGCGATTTATAAAAGGCTAAGACCAGAAAAGCGAGTAAAACAGCTTTATACTTCGTTGTTTGATATTCGAGCTAAAAATAAGTAAACAATGCATCGTACAAAAATCGTAAAAGGGACAATTTGTATCTTTTATTTGTTATTACCCTGACTAATTTCATCATGAAATTGAAGAGATCACAAGATGACAAAGGGGATCATGTTGACCAATAGTCTTGTTGGATACATTATGTTGCCTTGTTCATAACCACCAATTCATCTCCCAATCGATGTTATTCAATATCAATACAATGATTGCATCGCCAGACCATTACTTCATATCGGCTATCAATTCATCCAGCCATCATGGTTCCGTTTCTTATTTTGGGAGGCACGTTTTAAACTCCAAGGCTTTAACAAAGCGTTTCATCGTATAGCTTTAAATATGTTTGACGGCTGCAGCTATCCAAGTAGAGGAATACTTTTGTATGGCAATTAAATTTGATATCGTACCGTATTTGTTGCGACGCAGAAGACAAATCATTTTGGAAGTACCATTTTTATATCATGATTATATCATTAGATTATCATTCAAAGACGGTTTTGTTTGAAGTGTAAGAACACAGCATGGGTCGTTATGCAATGCTACATTTGAAGTCAATATGTCGGCTCTTAAAGTATGTAGGATGCCAACGGCGCTTTAGGTCGCCATGTTATGTTTCAAAAGGTCACGTCCAGGATCATAACCCATGATACAGATTGTAACAGGTGTTGGGCTGTCGGAAATGCTTCGTGTGCCTATGCAGAGTACAGCTCCCTACCCATGGTCTTTTAAACTGATAACTTTTATCTCCATCTACCAAGGTCGATTAATCGCATACGCAGAACACGACGCTCTCCCGAAATAGGCAATGATCAGATATTACAGCCTCCAATTATAAGTTAGTCTCTATTTCATCAATGAATACATACACAACACAGTGTCAGCAGCCTCTTAGCGGAAAACACTGTTCAGGCTTTGAAAGCGACTAACCCCACTGCACAGCAAAGGGTTCTGTACCGCGTTGTTTCGCTCTAAGGAATGCTTGATGTCAGGTTGATGTAAGCCGGAAAACGAATCACGATCGCGTTAGATAATGGCCGGTGGCAAGTACAACACAATGAGCAACAATAACTTGGGTTTCAATCATGGTGCTCGATACAATAATTTCTTCGATCGGAAATTATTGGATATCATTCACGAGACACATATTAATAGCTACATCTTAATATGGAGCATTGAATCACTGCTATTGAATCACGGTTATGTTGTTTATTGTCCAAAACGAGGGATAATATCGTGTGATGGTGCAATGATATATGGTGTGATAATTTATTTACATTTGTTTCGCAATCAATTTTGTAGACAGCGAATAATTTGTATGTGTTCCAAATAATTTGTCTGCTTTTCGTAGATAAGCCATCCTCTCCTAGGAGCTTTAAATCTACACGACCATGTACCTAGCTAATATTAATGAATGCAGCCGTATTCTGTCAGATATACTCCTTTTAAACCCATCCGATATTTCAACGGAGAGAAGTAGAAACATTCATTAGTTGTCATTGCGAGTACACCTTGTTACGTAAAGCTCCCTGCACTTGAAGGGCAGACAATGTTATTGCGACACGCGTGCGACAAATGCATCCATTGATGAGCACCTATCGCGGGTCTGCTCACAGATTTCTAAATGTAATGATAACCAATTACATACAATTGCTGTTGATGTATTATTCAGCTTGTAATTTGTTCATTTCACATGTGACATTAGAACACAATAATATAATGCAATTGGCTGAGAGTGCAAACAATGCGTAAACCAGAAAGGACAGGAGATATATTTAATGGCGAAGTGTCGGGCCGGGGGTTCTCCATATGCTATTGTGCAGCTTAACACAGTTTGAAGAATCTTACATTCATCAAATGAACCACCTGCTACCAGTAGTTTGTTTATAATTACTGGAATAAAGGATGCACATCGAGTAAACATTAGCGCCCCAATGTGGTTCACGTTTAGAAATATATTGTCAGGTGAATCATTTTGTACAGCAATGAAGTCATCATTGGTTGAGCGTTCTGATTATTTGCATTTTGAATCAAATTGACATGACGAAGAGGCAAAATATAGTCCACAACGAGGTATATCTAGTCGACAGTGGGTTGGCATGTCTCATTTCTTCCCAAAGATAGCGCCGGATTTGCATTGTGTCCAAGGCTCCTCAAAACATCTCAGGGCCTTAGACGATAGAGACAATAACATGTTTTGGTTGTCTCATTTATGATCAATGACACACCATATCCAGTCACATATTGTACACATTACATGGACCGACACTACTGCCTCGAAATTATACGACACATCATACATCATCAAAAGATACGGTCTAAACTAAAAAGCATGTCTAACGGAGTGACAACTGTTTCCGCAGAAAATGGCAGATAAAACGATATCAATCTTCAAACCTCTCACGACACAAAAGAACTGTCATTAATTACACAGCAGCTAGGGTTGACGCATAGGGGTAGTAGATTGATCATACTTGTCCGATGTTCGTCACCAAATTAACTTATATGATTATACGCTGCAGCAAGCATGCATATTTTGCTGAGTTTGATATTTATTTTCGTCCGGTCGAATGTTATCAACAATATATGCACTATAATTTAATAGAAACGATTAACTGCAGGAAATAACCTGATAGGTGTTAGGGCGTCAACACTTGAGTGCAGCAACTTTGTCGCTAAGGTTTAGGAATTCTTCAATATGTTTGACACATATATCAATGCGAGCAGTGAAAGCGCCGTTAACCACGCGTTGACGATGCTGTGCACGATGCTCTGCTTCCATATCACGGGGAATTGCAATGTCAATAAGATGATAAAATCCTGACCTTATCTGGCAATATTGAATCATGGCTTGGTTTATTAATACATTAATTATAAAGCGGTGTGCAGTATTGCTATGTGGTTGAACCAAAGATCTTGCTATAATAAGATATCCGACTCGGACGTTTTCGTTGTGACGCTCGCGACCAGCGCGCCACCTGGTTTCGTGGAAGCTAAAATGTAAACAAAAGCGCGTGGCTCAATGGTAAAATAGCGATCGGCGATGGTATGTACTCAAAAATAACGCTGTATTTCTAAAATTTAACGACTTATTGATAGAGCCAATACATAAAGACAAAGCTAATTACCTATTTATCAATTTGTGTGACGATTTATTTACTACAATTGTTTTTATGAACGTTTGAACGAAGTCGCATATATCAGTATCTACCCCATGCCTAGGCAAGGCTAGCCGTGCACGACGTTTATATATTTATATTACCGTCGTTCGCGGCTAAGGCAAGGCACTCGTCCCTGGTGTTTTGATGATCTGATGCCACCTTTTACAGTAGTAAATAGCGCGGCGCTGTCAGAGGCGAAGTTTCATAGCCTACCCCAGGTCTAGCTCCGATCGGATGGTAAAATACATACTTACTCCTGTAGGGCTGAAAATTTACCCCTTTTTAAGACACAGTCGGACGTCTAGTCTACCCTCATTTGATGTTAAAAGATTAATTTGAATTAAATTGGTTTTGTCATTGGTGTGGATATATTTGCGGCGGAATATAGGAAGTTGATTTAAATACATGCTCATGATTTCCCGATTGAATGATATTTGATTTGTCACCGAACCTCAACCGATTGTAGTAATGTAACACGTATTCTTGCTTATTTTGAATAACAATAATTATGAATTATTTAAGGACAAAGCATATACTACAAACACTGATGCAGCATGAATTTAATCATCATTAACTCTCTTGCTCTCTTTCTCTTTCTCTCTCTCTCTCACTCACTCTCTCTCTCTCTCTCTCTCTCTCTCTCTCTCTCTATATATATATATATATATATATATATATATATATATATATATATATATATATATATATATATATATATATATATATATATATATATATATATATATATATATATATATATATATATATATATATATATATATATATATATATATATTAAGGTCATTGCAACTAGAACTCTCCGTCTTAATAGCTTACTCAGAACAACCACAATTGAAATGAGATCATCAGCATACATTAGAAGATTTACAACAGGCACATTAAAACTACACTGAACACAACAATTATTTAAAACAGGAGCTTAATTCATTCATATAAACACTGAACACATATGTTGACAATAGGCTTCCCTGTCTTATGCCATTAAGCACACCAAATCAGCCAGACATAGTTCTGCCCCATCTTACACATACATCTGATTGGAGTACCATGCAACCAACCATTCAAACAGTATATCCAGGGACACCTTTGTTCGACAAGCTCCCCCCACCACTACAATATCAGATGCAGTAGTCCTATATACTGCTGTGGATTTATGATAGGATAGTCCTTGTACATCTGTCATAGAGGGCTTTCAAGGAACTGAGTAAAGAAATATCAGTATTTGATTTTTCGGAAATGTACACATACAACAACATTTAAAACAAATAAGAGCACAAATTTTCATGTGTGGGAAAATGTCAATGTCTTATGATTTTTTCTCTCCTTATGGTCCCTTAACTTACAGTCAGCCTCTCTCAGGGAATGATGCAACCTGATGTTCACCATAATACATGTTACAGAAACATTACAGCTGCATGGTTCACATTGGAGTTTCTCTAATGAGACCTATTTAGCTACAATGCTTACAACTCTGGCATTCACTTGCTTACTGTATAATACTGTGTCAATGAATTTGCGGTAATGTTCCTTAAGCCTGCATAATTCATCTACTAGTGATTTGCTTGGTACAACGAGCCCTTCCTTTGAACTTCGGTTATTCTTCTGGTCACTTATATCAATGACTACAGAAATTTTGTTTATGCATATTGCAACCAACTTAATTGCCGGGCAATATAGCCAGAGACATGCTAGAAATTCCTGGGCAGAAATCCCCAGTTGTGTTTGACTTCTAGTCAGACATACTCAAGTCATAACGACTTTTTGTATGAAGCAGACACAATATAACACGGCGTATATTAATCTGCAGGCTTATAGCTGTTGACTTCAAAGCTACTCAAAGCTATATGTACATTAAAGATTGGATTATAGGCCGTCTTTGAACAATGAGCTGGTAAGTCACACAGCCCACATCATTCATCATCAAAGTCGCAATATGATTTCTTTCAAAAAGTAGCTTGCGGAAACTCACACCAAAGGCAGACAAGATATGTTCTCTGCTCCCCTTAGTGAGGCCATATTCAGTTGAATAGGACAATCATCATATGCTGTAACTATGCTAGGCTGGTATGTTGCCTGACAACAGGCCATCAGCGAAAACACCTTTGTTGAACGTTATGTATGCACCTCCCCTTGTTTCAAAACGATTTGTATTCAAAGTGCACTCACATTGCTCATCTTTGCACCTGAAGGCATTTTTGGTTTTGTCAATATTTGTCGTTGTAGTCCAGAGACAAATATAGACATTGAGATTCATATATTTATTCGTTGCATAAAGAAGGGATTTCCCATAAGTCATAAAATATGGAACGCCTGATATCAATCTTGGTAATTATTATAAAAAAAAGTATGGGTTGTTTAGATGAATTTATTTGTTTTTACAAGAAGCAGGCATCACAGGGAATCCCCGCTGCTAGATAAATGAGTGTGTTTGATTGTTGTTCAGTGACGTCATTATACATGATGAAGTGAACACGTTAATATTGTCGCCCATTTATCGACACGCATGATGTGTTTGGATTTAATATAGACCGCTAAAGCAATCACTGCCACATGAGCTTGTTTATCATTAAAAGTGTTTATCAAGGACAGTTTTGAAGCTGCATGTTATTGATTACTAGGTTGATCATTATTGCTATCGACCCATCTATTTGCATATCTTTCCTGTTCGATGAATTATCCGCCACACATTACCAGATGTTCAAGGAGATGTTCGCTGTGCTTATCCAAACCAATCCATACCTAGCTGTCGAATTAAATATCAAGCATACAAAGTATAAACATCAAAATCTATCTGAGATCCGATTATTACAACTACTTAAGAGTTTGTTTACATTTATGCGTTCTATGAAGTTGTTCCCATATGTCAGTTAATTACGTTCATGGTTATGCGGTGGCTCGGTAGCCCTTTGGCAGTGCCTGGATCACTGCCTCCACTAGTTTGATTCAGGACGCAAATAATGGCTTACTTGCCAAATATCCGAACTGAACAGCTTGTTGCTTTGTGATATGTTGGCGATTATATTGTAAACAGTTCGAGCGCGGCGTTGTGTAATAAGTTGGGCCGACAAGCGTTGTCATAATAGATTGAATTTTAAGTAAATGTCTGTATGTAACTAGGACAGAATGCTGACTGATTATGCCCACTGTATTACAGTAAGAAGCGACTCATATGGGACAACCTGTTTGCTGTGAGTTGCGACTCTGTTAGACGAAAGCCTTATATATGCTGGTATAGTCAGTATAACGTAACTGGTGGCGAGTCGTTACATACTCTTCGTACGAGAACAGGTAATGCGTATAAGCGTAGTTTTCATGTAATAAGTAACATCACTTCTTGTACCACATTACAATGCAGTTTAGCTGTTATTGTAATAATCCTAGGCTATTCATCGATATGCTAGCTTCTATTTTATCTCGATTGACCGACGACACCTGTGGTGTTGTGCTCTACTTCTCTATTTATACTTGCCGACCACCCGTATCATTGTCTATCGTATTCGAATTTTGTTCGACTAGTGAAGAATATACCGCAGCCCCAGTGATGGATAGATTAGTTGTATAATGGGTCATTCAAAAATCAAAACCTTCATTATATGCATCTTTATCCCAATTCATGCAATCGTATTTGCTGTTGCAATGCTTTTTATGATTGTCAACGGTTGTGTTGGTTCTGTTGCGGTTTAATGTGTTAAACCATTGGTATGATTTGAGTTTACGGTGCATTATGAGCCATAATACCCGAGACCGAGTGCAACTCATCAATTTCACATTTTTTGCTAAAAGAAAAAGAGCGACATATTATTTTGCGCACGTCACGCCATGTGAAATCTTCATTTAGCGTACGATGTAGATCACCGTGCTACCCACACCCCACAGCGCTACAAACCAATCCAACCGCACGTTTGAAACACACATGACTTTGGTTATGTTATGTTATGATGGAAGATTTACATCGATCTAACATCATTGGTCGCTTTATTTTCATGCATTTTATTTCTCTGCGGAACAGAGAAAATGATTTGCATAGGATGAATGTTAATGACGCATAGTGATCATATTTACTTAAACTGCAATTTGATCAGAACGTTGCTTCGACAATGTAAACCGTTGTTTCCGACGGAGAGCCAATGCTATATCGTAAAGATAACGCCATGCAAACCTTGGTATTATATTTGTCTAGTAGATATGCCAAACAAATCACAGGCGCACACACATAACTCAGTGAGACGGAGTCACCTCTGATTGATACCCAAATCAGACTCACTGGCAGCTTGTTTGCCTGTGTATACTATGTTAATGCTAGGTAAAAGAGTGAATGAGATTGAATGACCAACCACGCCACTGTTCTGGCGAATAACGCAGATTTATCATTCGACGTTAATTATTGGCGTTGTATTGAATCTGTTATCGTTCCATTGTCTTGGAGCATGGTGCCGGATTATGCACTGATGTGAATCCAAAGTGGTCCTATTGAGATTGATCAAAGCAAAGCAACCCATATTGAAAGTGGAACGGCCTGGTGACTGATTGATTAAATACACCTCGTAGGTTTAGAAAACAAATTAATTATTACGCCTCATAATGACATACCTGTCCCCTACTGCTTCCTCGCTGAATTGGATCATCGTATAGTCAACTTTATGTTACCGATTTACGTTTCGTGGGATACGAGAATATTGAAATGCGCAAAAAAACCCTCACAATATATGAATGGAACTAATGACTGTCGATACGGCAACTAGCGGCTATGGCACATAACGGCTACGGCACCTAAAGAGGTGCGGTTATTGTAATGCCAAAGAAGATGAGGCAAACAGTTATAACTGTGATATAGAAGCAGTAATTAAAGAAAGAAATAACGTAACGCTCATTCTTGATAAATCTTGAGAAAACTAAATTCACAAGTGCAACGATATTCCGGTCGATTGATACCACGTAAACAATTCATATATGTATATATATATATATATATATATATATATATAGAGAGATAGATATATATATATATATATAGATATATATATATATATATATATATATATATAGATATATATATATATATATATATATATATATATATATATATATATATATATATATATATATATATATATATATATATATATATTATTCATCAATCTACAACATTAAATTAGATCGCGAAAGGCTACCAATGGTTCATAATGATCGCATCTACAACAAATATTATATTTCTATTCTATGATGATTAAAATGATTTACAAATTTCGGGATTCCGCAAATATTCAAAAAATATATATGTGCACGAAAGGTTGGATTAATACGTACAAATTAGTGTCTTGACCTTTCGTGGACGACCTTTCGCATCACACGATTCCATTGTATCAATTAAACGATGCTGAATAAATAATTGATGATTAATTATAGTTAAAATGTACTATAAAAATTCGTCCATGAATGGTTGTAATCGTCAGTATATATATATATATATATATATATATATATATATATATATATATATATATATATATATATATATATATATATATTTATTTTTAAATATATATATATTTTATATATATATATAAATTATATATATTTATATATATATACACATATGTACATATATATGTATAGATATGTTGATATATAGAAATATATATATATATATATCTATATATATATATATATATATATATATATATATATATATATATATATATATATATATATATATATATATATATATATATATATATATATATATTTATGTATGCATATTTATTTATATATATGGAGTGCTCACTTCGCTAGGGTGCCGTAGTTGCAGGTGCCGCAACCATGAGGTACCGTACTAGCTAGGGGCCTAAGTTATTTATCATAACCTTGAACCTGCAAAGGACTGCTGTTGTCTATAGTTTCTCTCCAAAGCGACTCAGTGAACATTCATGACCATATAAAGCAGTTTTTTTAGGTGACGAGAAATATTGATTCATTGCAATGCCGTGAGGACTAAATAGCCTGGCGGGAACTGCATATAAAACATTTTGTATAGTTATACTGAAATAGTAATTGGAAAAAAGTTATAATTTCCTGATGATGCCCATAACTCTCGGCATTGAAAATAAGAATTGATCTTTTTCTCTTTTCAAAGGAAAAAATTATGATTCCCATTGGAAACATCCAAGCTGTTAAGCACATGTTTCGTTCACTAGCTTATGTGTGAATAGCACATAATTGCAATTCGCGGTAGTAAATCTAGTGGTTGTCACATGTGGATATTCGAATTGCTTCGCATACCAAGGATATTATTGAACGGGGATTTTCAATATTCACGAGAATGACGACGGCAGCCGTGCTTTTGTGAGAGCGCATTTGTAAATACACCTGCGCCTGTTCTTGTGGAAATAGATTTGTTGTTTACAATACACTGACGTTGATTATTTTCACGTTAGGTGGTTAACAGCTTAGTAGGTTTGTCAACAATTTTTTTTTAATTCAGTGACTGAAATGACAACACACAGGTTGTCAATTTTATTGTTATAAAAAGCAATGAAGCTGCCGCAGGTACAAAGTAGTAAGTTAACCGCGTTATTTGGTAAAGAAATTTCAATATTGCTGAAGAGGTTATTCCGAGCAATTTATTTGCTTATGCTTGTTCAAGGCATTTCCATAAATCACAATTGTCATGTTTGTCGGTTGCATAGCAACTTTGTTAATACAAATGATGTTAAACTATTGACATTGTCGCCCTAATGACTACGCGCTTAAATTGAAAAAAATAATTGATGTTTTACCAAAATGATATTGTCAGTGCATTAATTCACATTTACGATCAATTCCTCAGGCAATCACTACTTTGTTTCCCACTGGCCGAGGCGCGAGCCACGAGTCTAGGCAGAAATTTCTCCATCACCAGTGCAATATCAGATCACGAGGATCCACACATTACCTTAGACAACATCATCTCTGATCAGTACCTTCGTACCGTCAAAATTACATAGAGTAAACGAATTATTATTTTCAAATAATGTTGTCCTTCATTGCAACGTATTCAATACGCAGCAGCATTTCAGGCACACGATAACACAACGCTTTCGAATCCGAGAACAGTACAACGCCAAAGTGCTGCTCTTCTCCCCTTAGCTATTAATCAAGGCAATAAGTTGAAGTGAAAATCTGCGGCACCTGATTTTCGTCTCTGAGCTATGGTAAAAGTGATTTTGTTGAAGTTGCACTGATTCATCGGAATGGACTTCCACCATCATTTCAACCTCACACCATATAGGGTTTCTAGGGTTTTAAGATTGACAATAGACATCGGCTTGAGCAGCTTAACCTTTTCTAAACTGTTGCAAAGAGCCTTATCTTCTATGTACCATCATCATTTATAACAAAGAACTTTGCGTATAATAGGGTGGTTTGGTGTTTAATCGGTTTAAACTTCGTGGTTAATCTTTTTTATTATCCTGGAAACATTGAAGCATTATTTTGTATTGATTGTTGTTAACATTATCACAACCGCGGAAGCAGCTTTAAACCTTACCGTTTTTGAACGATACATGACACTGTATGTAAGGCAGTTAGGGCGTTTACCTGTGAATACGCACTCGGTGGGTAAGGTGAGGGAAACAGAGTTGTAAATCCAATACAATAATTGTGAAAATAAACAGGTGTCTCTGACATACAACCGATAATGTCCACGGGACCAAGCGAGTGGAGTACCTGGTGGTTTTATGCACTGGTTACTGCGATGATAATGAAGGAAGTGATATAGATGATAGTATTGACAGTACTTATCGTTCAATAAATAACCTGTTTATTACACATCAATTGTGCTATCATAAATATGTTTTTCTTAAAGAGATAGTGGCTTTCAACATTCGATAATTTGATGTATTGCTGGAGGTCCACCTTGGCGATTACAATCGAGGTGTACAGCTTTAATATAATTCGATGACTGTGGAAAAACTGTGCATGAAACGCTAGGAAGATAACGCAAATGAAGACAAATTTTACAAAAAGGCGCCTGTGGATTCATTCTTTGCAAATCATTTTGGGTTATATGCGACTAGTCTAATAATAAGGTGCCCTATGTTTATATGCATGCTGCTATTACAATTTTGCATTTGATCTGCCTTCGAGTATTGCCCATGAGGCGATTGACGTAAATATAGATGATTGATCAGCTCACAGCCGACAAGCCTATGTTGCATCTACAAATCCCCAAGCGACGAAAAGCTACTCCCTTTTCCTTTCAAGATAATGAATATATACCAGCTGTACCATTCAGATAACAGCTTCAGTTGGTCTGGTATTGCCATATTCTGTAAAGTGAACAGTATACAATTTGTCGACATTACAGATATTCATTATTGATAATTTCACTTTATCTGTATATTGTTAATTTTCTCGGCTCCTTAGTGGTGTGGTATGGTGGATTAACTTGGTCATTGCACACACCTTACCGACGGTGACTGATGCAATATGTAATAGAGGCAGAGACGAACACATCTTCGAGAGCGTCACGTGGTACAAAGGATTGAGTTAGCATGAGTGACCTCAGCGCCTTGCTCTATCAATCAAGTAATATACCGAGCCAGTCATGGAAGATAAGACAACCATTGAAGGCCAAACAGTCTCTATGGTAGCCGTTGTATACGACCGTTTGTATACCGGGATTGAATACGGTGAATCACCATAACTGCAAAACAAGAAGACGTTATGCGAGAAACGGCGCGTAATATAGCCAGACTAGCGCAGTTCGAACACACATTCGACTTAGTGGAACGATGTGAAGTTGTAAAAATAATCTATTTGATCAGTCACATTTCAATTTGTGTACTTCCGGCTACTCGCCGATAAGAATCAGAGATGTCTTTGCGCTTTCGGAGCATTCTCGTGTTCAATTTGATGAGAATAACATAACAAATTAAAAAGGCCATTTGACGATTGTCTGCGTAATCAATTAGCATGTACTATAACTGTTTTGCCATAAAAACGATGACTGACAAACTGTATGGCTCACATGAATGTTTCGATTTGCCAATTACATATGTCGAATGTAGTGCGGCGCACGAGCTAAGCCGATGGTTGCTTCATTAATGTAATGTGCAGAATTGAGAACTTATTCGCGTCACCATTCACTGAAGACCAGGGAGCCTATATGATAGTGCATTGGCTCGAGTTTCAAAACACTGTAACCCACGGTTGCCTGTGGTTTGCTTAGGCATAGCAGCTAAATAACAAGGTGTCTTTACCCTATGCATGTGGTTTAATAAAGTCCTACCGAGGAACTATGAAACCATATGAATGCTTACATAGTACATGGACAGACACAGGCTGTATCTCAGTGAAATCATCACATGTACTTAGAACTGACCCGTCGTTTGCTTAGCGACATGTTAATGTAAATTAATCGGTTAAAGTACAGCTACATTCCATCAGCCAGGTTATCTAAGAAAGTACGTTTAGCTACGTTCCCTTCGTGACCAATTAAAATGTTTGCGGGAAAGAGAATCCAGTCGCCAATGACAGCGTTTGTTCCTCCGGCTTGATGCTAAGACAGAACTTGATGCATGTAGAATCAATATATCCAGATCCATCCCGACGTAGTTCTACAGCGACCCTAAGAGGTTGTGTGACACGTTTTACGAAAATACCTCTTTGATAGTCCCACATGAGCACTAAATCAGATAAAGTTGGTGAAAGGTTTAGAGGAGTAAACAATAAACCATAAAACCGGTCCATAAGGTTTGAAATGTACATGTTTTATTACCACTCTTGCGGTCTTTGAGCGTGATGTATCGTTTGTTATCATTGGTTGTAGCTCGACATACCTATGTTATTCACCCATTGCTGCAGTGTATTTCTGATCATGAATGCTTCTGCAGTTGAGGTAATACATCATTCGATGAGTCGCATGCATTAGGGACCAAAGGTAGCATTAGGGCTTATTTAGGGTTTATGTTACTGTGTGAATATTATACAAAGCCCCGAGGTCTTGTAATGTTTTTGGACCAGAGCTAATTTTTAATATCAAATTTTCTCTACAAATGCCCAAAAGGCCATTGTTAAAGCGATCAAAACCAGGGACAATTTAAGTCATATTCATAACATCAATATAAACCTACGTAACAATTAGCTGCATGGCGTAACGGGGTCACTTTCAGGTGCTTGTATAGGTAACATACAAACAGAATTTAATGTGGAACCCGAGTACTTAACTCGCAACAGCATGATTTGCTTAAGCGATGCATGTGTATATAAAAGGTTTGCATTACACAAGATGCTTTTGTGGCAGCTTCAGCGGTAAATTTGTGTATAAAATATATATAATTGCTTAACTGTGCTATAAAAGCTTTTATCCATAACCTCAGTTGACGGGGCAGTTGTCACAAATCAATTATAAAACTATGGTAAATATGGGTAAAACTTCCTGAATATAGGTAAGGTCAACATAAATACACAAACATGCTGTATTGCTGGCTGTCACACGCTGTCTTTACGACATCTATATGCACAGCCAACGCCATGCAATATTAGTGGCCCCAATACCATCGTTCATTAATTACTGTTTGTAGCGTTTGATACACAGTAATAATATTATTCCCATAATAAATGGATGCCAAACGAAACATCAGCCGTTTATCTCCGTGTTCATTTTTATTATGCTCAGCGAGGTCGCTTGTTGGGAATCGCATCATCAATATATGATGAACCTAATGCGTTGGCAAAATGCGTTGGATATTTGCAAACATACGCATCAGAGCCATTAAGGTTGTGCTTTATACGGAAACAGTACGTTTCTATCCGAGCGAAAGAAAGCATAGTCCATGACAAACACTGTCCGTAGATGCTCCATTACATTTACTTCAAATCACTTGTAACAAGCAATATGCTAAAATACGGTGACCCCATTGATGTTTGAAAATGAAATGTCCCTGTGGATGCTCAATATACTGAACTCAGCCCCCTGCCTACTACTAGCCATGCGTAGAGTCACCAGCGGACAACCCCCTCATAGACACGAAAAATATGCAGGATTGTACACTGGTCGTCATTTAAAGCGTATAAATTGTAAAGTGCAGTCGCTTGATGGGTGTAATTAGCGTTGAGCGTTAAGGGAAGTTTCCCGATGAAGTTCACATTAACGATTAATTTGTAAGCTTTGTAAGCGCGTCACCATCATCATGCATGAGCGACGATGCATCTTGCAGTACAATGTTGATTAATTCAATGTGGAAGGGATCTGCTGGAATGCAGGCTTGTGTTCACCTTGGTTGCCTTGTTGATGTGCGGCTATAACATTTCTACCAAAACTCTTAATAAAGCATGAAGTATGTAGATGTGGGCCGGATGCGTCATTGTAGTGCCGCGGAATCCCGAACTGGTCACAAATTGTAAATAATGACGAAGTTATATAGGGTAGAAGACTAGCCAACCATTGCAATCTACTGATATTATCTATTGGATGAATGCCAGTATGAGCGCAACACAAAGCAGCAATCACAATTTACCATCTACTCCAAATAAATCCTAGCTTTTGGTAATGTCATTGATAATGCTTATCATGCCCGCTATAAATTGAGACAATACTCCACTGTCACATGGATTGTATATACTTATATATTATACTTATTGTGTAAGTATATCATAACATATCTATTTCGATCTGTTGTCGAGATATATTCAGTAAAATGGCCAAAGGGTAGACCCAAAGAGTACTTATCCACTTATTCGATTGAAACTGTTACAAAGTGACAGGCATTGGAGAATGCATAATTGTTTCATATGTATTTTTAGGTAAACATCAACACAAACATTATCCAACAGCGTGGCAAAATTAGTCTTTCAGACATCTGGTGCAACATAATGCTCTTTTTAACAAGACTGCCATTTACTAAGCAAGAGTGAATTGCTCCGCTCACCACGGGGAAATCGTATGTAATGTTTGCATATTGATATAAAGTAATCGAGATCTCATATATCTAAATTAATTTAATCATATGTAAACGCTGCACGAAAAGTACAGACATGGAGATAATGGCGAGTGCAAGTTATCACAGAATAATGGATGCACGTTGTGCCCTTCTATGTTTATATTCTAGGCCAAGATGCGCGTTAACTTGATTACACTGATACATAAATTATGTACCATGGTGCCTTTTGGATTACCATACTTTGCGCTGGTTAATTAGGCATCAATAACCTTGTTTGGAAACGGGAAAACAACATTTATCAGGTAACGATTATCCCAGAGTCTCAAAGTGTGTGAACAGCTATTTTGATATAACATTCGTAGTTCATCTCCAACAGCGCATCCTCAAATATACCAAGAAAGAAGCGCAATTGTGTAGTAAATGCTCAGATGATGTATGTGTGTTAGTACAAAACCGCAATTAGCGTCATCCGTCATCATACCACACTAATGATCACATCGCACGCCGGGTAGCATTGTCTCGGCATTCATGACAGATCGAATGACGTTCTGAGAAATTTGCCAGGTCATGTGGTCGCTATAAATACCCTACCTAATTAGCGCTATATTGACATCATTGTTCTCAAAATGGCAGAAGTGAAAGAATTCCTGGGAGTGTTTACCAGCAAAACAAACACAGATGTTACGAGAAACAGGTTCCAAAGTTAATCCAATGGGGAACACAACCAACCCAATATATAGTAAACACGATATATATCTCCCTAATGTACCAAGTAATTACTCAGTAATTAAGAGGATCAACTTGAACTATATCATAAGTTATATAATAACAATGTTCACGTTAAAAGAGCTTGACCCAAACAAGATGTATGACACACATTATTGCACAAGTAAAGGCATATAATCAATGTTGATCGCCATAATGACTCTCCCCGTGACTCACTTTCTAATATAACCGGTCGTACGCACGCTTTTGTGTGCTTAAGTTTCAAAACATGAACCTTAGGTCCCTTGATTATGAAACTCGATAATATTGAATGAAGTCTTAAATATGACTGTGTTCAATCTTCAATTCAAAGCAATCACCCGAAAACATTAATACGATGTTTGTACATATACAGATCACGTATTGCCCGTCCAATGTAACCTGTCATCGCATGCAATGACATGGACGAATCACGCGGCATTGTGGTGTCTTATGGCAGAAATACCATAGATCTTTGAGGCAATATTCAGTGAAGCAATTGTTTAATTTATTCCGCAATATGCTAAATAAGGATTGCTGATGGATGTGCATCATCTATTATTTTTATTGTTACCTACAGATAATATGGTCAAGTTGCTGCACCAATCTAAAGGATAGAGCAAATGTATTTGTGTTCAGCCCAATAGCAAATGGGCACTCTTAATGGGAAATTCATTGTTGACTACAGCGCTGTTAAGACTACGTTAGGCTATGGTTCGAAAAGTATTTAAACTAATATAATATATCTGTAACATATTTGATGGAGTTCAAACTGCTCAAAAACGTCTGAGTATATCTCAGACAATAGCTACCAGAAGGGGTTTCTAAACATTACTGATTTGCTAGTGCAAAAGATAATAGCTTGGTTAACTTGAACACCAACGCCGACCTAACGTACGCAGATGCAGTTATCCGAGGCGTGTTCCAATCTCTTGTGGTTGCAATGCTTTCTGTTCATGTAAAATTTAGCGGACTTCGTGCAGTTTCTGCATCAATTCCTAAGATAATGTCGGATATTTAAGTTTTGGTCGTACTCAAGGTACCTACATAAATCAAACGTAATACATTAATCATTTAAACTACATTACAACATTCAGCGGTGCCAAAACAAAACACAAGTTGCGATATTGAAATATCTCTATTATAAGATCCATCATTTCATTTTCGAATCCATCAATCTTAACTTCATTGTTCTAGAACAATATAATGTTTTTAAAGTACAGATCATTGCTTCTGTTTGTTTGTTTACGACTCTTTGTTTATAATTTGCGTGATATTGAACATAATTGATGTATATATGTGTGGGACAAATGTGAAAGGGTTTTAGAGCAACCATTCCTACTCACACACTTAACTACTCTATGTTCATTCGCATACAGTTTATCGATCATTTGCATCTTTTTTATGCATTAAGAAACGCTAATGTGTGGTTGGCACATAATGATTCCACGAGCGTGTCGGGTCACAAATAACATCACTGTATGACAAGTAAAAGATAGTTGATACAGAACATCTGATTTAGAGCACAATTGATACATATTCAATCTATTTACGGTTTTGGAATGTTCCAAGAAACCCTCAAACAATTTTGCTGAATAAAGTCATTTAAACAGCGAGTCTGTCGATTGGTTCCTTCACATTCCACTTATTGACGGTTTTCATGATCACAGACGCTGCAATAGATGGGGAACAGTGTGATGAGACGAGACAAGGTGAATGAGCTTTATCCATGATGGTTGTTGACGAGGCATTTGCCTTTGAACAATCATGAACACTGAATAAGAGGAATGTAAAAATGAAGACCCAATCAAATCGTAGTTGTGCCTGTCACGACGCTTAAATGATGAGCTTATGTCAATGGTCTGATGTAATCACATCAAGTACGTGTACGCAAAACGGGCAATTTGTATAGACAGCAATGAAAAAGTGTTTGTCACGGCTCCGTTGATGGGTATTTTCAGAGCATTAACCAATTTAACACATGATTTACAACATACGCAACTCAAACATCATTTCTCAGTAATTACTGGTGTAAACACACATTCTCTTATTCCTATCTAGTGTGCGTACACAATCAGAAATATACAGTTAATTGCTGTCCTCATAGACACGCCCCGCAATACCTATTGTTTGGCATCGCCTCATGAATATACGACGAGCGAGGTGTGTAAGGTAATGCTTTGGATGCTTGCAAACACCATGAATTTGACCGTTGCCATTAGTGTTTTGTTGTTCACCTCGACGGTCAAACGTGTTTCGTGACATACATAGTTTTCATGGGCCTCATAATTTTCCATAAAATCCCTTGTCATATATCGATATGCTTTTTTTACAATGCATTCATCCGATTAACGCGTCAATGTTTAACGCCCTATTAGATTATGAATATATTTAGCCCAGCAAAATAACATTGTATGAGCCACGCGTATTAGTCATACAAGGTAGGATACCAGAACCATCAACAGCCACTAGCACAATATGATTATTACCAGATTTTAGGCGGGTAATTGTTTACCATACGTATGTTTATAAAAGTGCAGACGGAAACCAATGTAGTGTTGGTTTTATGATGAACCAGGGTTATGTCTAAATGCCAGGCCCAGACCTGATTCTATTTAGCAAGAGTTATGCCATCCTGTAACACTCAATTCCAGTATTTTTACAAAGAGTTAATAAAACACGATCTGTACACAACAAATAATACTATAGATGTATCGGTGGCGTTAGAAATGAAACGACATATGTAGTGAATCAGTCATAGATGTTACTAGTTGGTTTAGCCTATTGTCTGCTGTCTGTTGTTAAACGGCGGTCAGCAAACACAGAAGACCTTATCATCCAATTACGTGACAAACATTTTTGCCCCTGGTTGTAAGATTATGCCCTTTCAAATAATCTTTCTCCCCTGAGATGATGTTGGGTGTCAGTCATCTGGGGTAATTGTGCTTGCGTATAAATGTGTGATATGGTTCACGCGCTTCATGTAAGATACCCTCGTCGGAAGAGAATCCTTAAAACTGCTTTAGATACCAGTATATAGTCAGTAGATCAGTCTGCAATTAGAACTGCAACATCGCTTTCTGATGTCCTTTTACATGTCCTGTCGTTGTGCGGTTCATTAAGCAGAATAGTACTATGATGGAATGAAATAACATATTTCTGGGAAGTCGATTGTCATTTGCTTTAATTGACGATTTAAAACTAATTCTCTGACCCTTATCTCGCTAAACTAATACAGAAGTACAAGCTGTTTGTAGCTTGTATGTCTGGAACTGCAACATTAACCCTCCGGGCAGCATATCAGCCTCACAAACTGATGCCTACGCATCTTATTCGTGAGACTTTGCAATTTAGCCTAAACATCAAAAGCATACGTAATCACCTCTTTTCGTGCGTTAACTAAGCCCTCTTACCATGAGCCAATGATGTTTGTTGGACAAATGTTTTTTACTGTCGCTTGGAGTAGCATGATTGATCCTTAGCTCCTGTGAGGCCTCCTACCTCCCATTCATGCTCGGCGTGGCCATCATTAACAATGGTATAATCGTTAATGGTAACAAATGTTGCCATTCATCGAAGTGAACATCAAAGCCCCTCTTCCCCGACGAAATCGTCTGCAATATGTGCCATGTTTTCATTATTCTGAGCGTTTGTACTCTGGCTGGTACACTGGATAAATTTGAATGCATTGACTGACTATAAGTGTATAGGAATCGTGCCGGTGTTTACTTCAATCAATACAACTTAGCTCCCAAGCGTTCATTTCGCGATGTTCTCTGTTACTTAGGAAAGTATCAGAAGATGTACATTATTGATCTACAGTACTCGCCATATCGAATGATATTGCCCAATATGCAGTTTAACAGATTTCTTGTCGTAGCCATGAAAGGATTAAACCAGAGACATTTATCCCACTCAAAAAACAGCACCTCCATTTATACAGCATCTTTCATCACACGATCCAGCACCCCATTAAAACGTTGATTTGAGGGAACCATGCTGACGCCATACTGGCATGCAGCCGCGCCAAATTTTGTTTAATGAATGATTATATCAAAGAATATATAAATAAATATGCAGCACCAGCACTGGTTACTTTTGTGTGATCGTGGAATGCCTGTCACACGTCGCAGTGTCCCTTTGAAATATAGCTACCATTCTACACTAACTTTGATCCGTTGTGCATTGGCAAGATTTGTTCATGATATAGACGAAGGTCAAATAAGACGCCTTAATGTCTCTCTCTGGCGCATCTTAGTTATTTGTATATCATTTGTTATAAATGGACTCACTTTACATTTATTGAACATCTCATTGTGTTTATCAATACAACGATTTAAATAGCAGCTGTCATGGAGCGTCGTCGATATAGCATTGGTAAGAATAAATAACCTTTTGGCACATATACCTTTGTTGTTGTTGTGGTGGTGGTTGACATGGTACAGATGGTCTAGTTTAATGCACGACGTAGAAGATTGCATTATTCCATCAATATACCACCAAACGCAACTTCGCTTGTGTATAAGACCACCATCCAAGTCCTGTCAATCTTTCTGGTTGCCGCCGTCTACACAACGTTGCTGGTCATTAAACATTAGGGCAGTGGCCATTCACAAATATTTAAGTGGGTGTAATGGATTGAATTGTGAAAGCGCCCCGCTTTTACGATCCTATTGTTACGGTGTATCAATGTGTGTAAGCTTACACCGCATTCTCATAGGATATACTAACATCTGTAACTGCAATACAGGGTTTATGTAGCTATCAAATTTCTAATATCGACTATCTACATGATAGACACAGGAATCGTGCTGGTAACCAGTTTTTAAATATAGACGATTTTTCTCAATTGTGTGACAAAAATAATTTACCTTGAAATATACCAGGGGGTCAGAGTTCACCCCGTTAATGATATCAGAATTAATAGGTTATCGACAAAAACTCATAATGCGATGGTATGTGAGGGCCGACCATTGACTAATAGTTGGATAAAAGATCACACCCCGCACTTTATATTATCATAATAAGGTTGTCGACGATAACCTCTAATGCGGTGGTACAGATTGCAGTGCAGAGTGCAAGCTGGTTTACATACCACAGACGGGCTGGGATTGTGGTCCATATAATTTTATTGGCTTGACTGCCCATTAAAGACAGCCGCATACTCCGACCGATGCTCATATCAAATACACCGTGTTATATATGATTTCCTCGCGGGCTAAGTGAATAATTCGTCCCTAAATCGTAGCTGAATGTCATGTAGGGAACTTCCATCATCCGCCCCTCTATAAAGGCCATCCACGTAAGGGGATGTACCCGACCAGGTATTACTCAATGGTATTGGGTAGAGCTATGGAGTGAGCTTGGTCGGGAGTCTGGGTCGGCGGCAAGTGTCCGATGACACATTCATCATCGTATCTACCACCGCCTTAATATCATCTAATTTGTGAGTGAGTGACGTCTAACCCCAATATTTAATTCCATGATGCATCAGGTAGAATCCGCCGACGATTTTCCTCCATCCCTACATTACATGGGATTGCAAGTAAATAGCTACCTTACATGTTACATTTGCATTTAACTCGATTTAATCATTTGGTCAGACGACCATTTACGTGGCTCATAGTCATGGCATGATAAAGGGGCACAGACCAACAGCAGTGGACTGGATTACACCATGTTCTACATGTCAGTGGCTTTATGCACTTAACGTCCACCTGTTGGGGTGCAGTAATGCGATGCTAATATCGTAATGAGGTTGAAAAATTTTGATTACGTAAGTGCCCATTTCCTGGCATGGAATATCCTGTTCCTGAAACGCAACAAAACGACCATATATATGTAGTCCGGGGGCAGAGATGGTTGACCCTGCATTGTTGTATTAATATTTTTTTTTACTGTTGATTTTGGTAGCCAAGGGTCTCTATTTTCAGAAACTGCTTGATGACATGTTGTCACCTTTGAGCAATTTGAGAAATTCAAGATGGCGTCCAAGATGGCCGTCATTACATATAAATGACCATAACTCCCTACCTGTTCATCATAGGAAGGTGATTTTTGACTCTATACCTAGGTTTTAGGGGTCAAGCTATCCATTAGAACTAAGTATTATGTTAATATCGTATTACATAATGGTAATTTCCAAGATGGCTGCCAAGATGGCCGTCATTACCAATAAATGACCATAACTCCCTACCTATTCACCTTAGGAAGGTGATTTTTGTCTCTATACCTAGGTTTTAGGGGTCAAGCTATCCATTAGAACTAACTTTGGGTCGATGTCTTGATTAAACCTGTCCTGCCCACCATGATGTTCGTACGGGCTGAGCGCCAAGGTGACTGGCCACTTCATCTGGCAACCTACAAGCAAATGCTACCATACTTCTTTGCTGCGGGGCATGTGAACTATGCGAGACATGGGTTGTGCTACCTTCGTGAGATGGAACGGCTACCACAAGAGGTGTTGTCACACTTTATGAAGGGTGAGCATGTTATGCACCATTCTGCTGGCTTATTGAATGGCATGTGGAGCGATATGATGTTGAGACGACCTTCATCACGCTTAAGCCATAAATGCTGAAGGTATGGGCCCTTAGTTTGCATGCATGCAGCAGGTTGGAATCTGATCTGGATGACATGACGGATGAGGACACTCAAAGTAAGGTGGTGACAACACACAAAGAAGAGGCAAAAGCCAGGATTGCTGAAGACAAGAAAGACCGAGATGGAATCAGACAAAAACTCGACACTTGCATTAATCCTTTAGATTCTGCGGCACACCCCAGTGGTATAGTCAATGTAGTTAGCGGCCAGATTGGTTCAACTGAAGTCAATGTCCACAATGCTGTCACAATCGGGACTAAACAAATGACAGTTTTTGAAAGTCGGTTACCGCAGGGACTTTATGAAACCATCACGAAAAAGGTTGTTACTATGGATCATGCAAGGAAGCATGTGAAGGTCGGAGCTGTGAAAGTATTTGATACCAATTTGATTTACGCAAGGGTGATTGGCCTACAGGTTAGTGGGCGGGACATTGACATTAAGGATGTGCTTGGTCATGAACTTGCGCCAGTTCCAACGTCCATGTTTGATGATACTGGAGATATGAGGATTGCGAAATCTAAATCTACCTTGAAGAAAATTCTCCAAGTTGAGGTGTCTGATAGAGTTGCTGGTGGTGCAAATGTTAGTGTACTCGATGGCTCAGCAATATTTTGGGTAGTTCCTTGGCCTGCTGATGGGTCTGTGAAAGACTATATAGCAAACTTCAAATATGCCATAGGAAAAAGGTTACGGGTCGAGGACGTGTATCTGATATTTGACAGATATTATGATTACAGCACGAAGAGTGTTACCAGAGGATCTAGGGCAATGGTGTCAGTAGGGCTCATCATTTGCAAGTCAACAGTAAACTTCCAGCGCAGAAGATTCTACTAACCTCTTCCAAAAATAAGAAGCAACTGATGCAACTGATAGTTGATGATTTTGTCCAGGATAAGAAGTTTCATGAGGACAGCACACAACATCACAAGTTAGTGGTAACAGGAGCAGATCCGGTGCCAATCGAAATCAGTGAAGGTGGAGTTGTCATCTCACGGGCAGATCTGTCAACTTCACACGAAGAAGCAGAAAACGTCATTGTCCAACAGGTCTTGAGTTGTGCCGCGGAAAATGCAGAAAGCAAAATCACTGTTGTTGCCGATGACACTGACGTCTTTGTACTGTTGCTGCATTATCATCACATGGCAAATCTCAAGAATGTTGTATTGATGGAGGCCCCAATCAAAGGAAGGGCGGTGCTTGATATAGGCAAAACTGTGCAGAAGCATTGTCAGATAGTCGAAGGAATACTCCCGGCACATACACTTTCTGGCTGTGACACCGTCGCCTCCTATTTTAAAATTGGAAAGGCTACTGTACTCAAAACACTTCGATCGGTGCACTCACTTAACTTGTTGGGTGCACCAGGGCATTCTATGGAATCTGTTATTCAACAGGCTACCTCCTTCATTTCCGCGTGCTATGGACAAACAGACTATAGTACAATGTCAGAGACAAGGTTAAAAGTATGGCTGTCACAAACAGGCAAAGGGTCATCAACACCGAAGTTGTGTACCTTGCCACCAACAACTGAGGCATTCAAAGAGAATGTTAAAAGAGCTCACTATCAGGCTTTGGTATGGCGGTCACTGGAAGCGCAGAATCCACCCGAGTTGGACTCAACGGAATATGGTTGGGTAAAAGATGACCAAAACAAGTCCCTTCAACCAGTCACCCTACCTGATGAAGTCGAACTAGCCCCACAGATGGTACTACGTCTAATAAAATGTGGATGCCACAGTACTACTCCATGCAGTTCACGTGCTTGTGGTTGCAACTCTGCAAACATGAAATGCACAATATTTTGCGCCTGCTATAATCAGGGTTGCTGTAACCTGACATCATAGCTGATTGCATGTCTTTGTGATGCACATGGGCAACACAATGTACAACAGTGTAGATTATTTGGTAAAGTGGTAACCATCCTTAATTATGAATTGTATAATATGCTTTTGGTAGTCTGTGAGAATTCAGATTTACAATTAAAGAACATTTGTTATAATATAACACCTGTGGTCGTTTACCTTTTCATATTTTCCACCAAGATTGAATAGTATAGAAGATATACCAGTGCTTGTAAACTGGCAGCCATCTTGGATTTGTAGATGACATCATCAGTATATGAACTTTGATCTGATACAGATAGATGTGTCTCCAAAATACTCAGGGATAGACACCTTCACGACTAATTTGGAGTAAATAGTATATATGCCAGTTTTAGTGTTACGGCGGCCATCTTGGCAGCCATCTTGGAAATTACTATTATGTAATACGATATTAACATAATACTTAGTTCTAATGGATAGCTTGACCCCTAAAACCTAGGTATAGAGACGAAAATCACCTTCCTATAATGAACAGGTAGGGAGTTATGGTCATTTATATGTAATGGCGGCCATCTTGGACGCCATCTTGAATTTCTCAAATTGCTCAAAGGTGACAACATGTCATCAAGCAGTTTCTGAAAATAGAGACCCTTGGCTACCAAAATCAACAGTAAAAAAAAATTAATACAACAATGCAAGGTTAAAGGGAAAAATGGCAGTTGGCTCCCAGACTAATGGCTTTTACTTACGAAAAGGGTAGCGCACAGGGAAAATACTTCCGTGAAAACAGTATTAAACATTACACAAATTTAGGATCATAGTCCTTGCGGTGTTTGGTCATTAAAACAGATATAATACAACGGATTCAATGCACCTCTACCATGGCTGTTCCGTACGTGATGCACCCAAGATGTATTTTGTACTATAAGTAGACATTTGACCAGTAATCGCAATACATTGATGAGTGAATCTATAAAGGTTAAAAGATATAAGCTGAAGCTTCTAGGTCAAGCACAACTGTCTTGTACAAGCAACATACATATGTAATGAAGGTTAACTTACGGCATATCTTGTCATGCATCATTTCTTTACGGCTAAAGATACAGCAATATAATGGCAAATAAATATCCTACCTATGACATTCGGTAAGTCACCATGCATTCCCTGCTAATTGGAAACAGTCAGAGTAAAGCGGAATAACACGTCCGACTTACGTTTATGAATTGAGTCCTATGAAGGGTAAATTGGTTATATAGGTTAAATGTGAGACTGTCAATCTGCTTCCTAATCCACTAAACACGTCTCAGTCGGCATAATTACATACAAATAGTTTTGGCCAGCGCAAGACATATGTCTTATTTTGCCCGAACTGTTGTGGAGACATTAGTTGTGTCTGAAAGAGGAAATGATTCAAAGAGTAGATGTTATATTATGTGTGCCGTGCACCCGTATCTCAGACTGAACACAGCGCAGCGAGAAAAGGTAAGAGAATTATTACCAGGGACTGTTTCACCCCCAACACATACATGCACGCATACACTTACGAATACATACTGCAGGTGATCTTTGCCTAGGTCTGGCTTAGCTTAGCTTTAGATGTTGATCCTTTAAATGAGGTTATGACCCTCACAACTCCTGATGGAACTGTACGTATGATAGCGACATGGGTGGGCAGGCAATGACTTCCTACAGCCAATTAGACAGGTGACAAGTTAGTACCACGCACAACATGCTAAACAGGGGCTCCACTACGCATCTTGAAGATGTGGGCTCAGAGGGTGGCTTTTTTGGTGATGTAACAACCACCAACATTCCCAATCCTGTTTCATAACGTTTTTGTAAAAGTTACTGAATAATATAACTATTGGACAACCACGACCTTTCTGTTACTGTAATTCTTAAATTCACAAGATGTCAGTTACAGCGAGTATCTATGAACCCAGACCCAAAACGCAGAGCACAACAACCGACCTGTCTGATATGCAATAAAGACATATGTATCTACTGGTGACTTACAGAGAATTCCTGGAGCTGGTGGAACTCTAGCTGGTGATTTTTACATGAGAGATAATAAGATCCTTAACCATGGAGACCCAATATCACCAAAGAATGCTGTCAATATAAAGTATGTTGATACGTATGATCAGTATGCTTGGCTAGTGTGCTCAACTTGGACTCGCTAAACCTAGACTTGCGATTTAATAACCGACGTTTCTTCGGTATAAAATGAACACAAAATAGGTTTGGTGATTTAACTTAGCGGTGTCAATAGTGGTCACGAACGCGTGAGTTGCAGGCCGGCTGGGAATCTTTAAGCGATAGAGGGCGTGTTTTTGGATAGGGATTCGCTCTGGTAGACAGAAGTTCGATACATGATGTGCACCTTGAATATCTCATTTCAGAGTTACATACGCTAGGACGAAAGAGCATTGGCAAATATATAATTGCTCCCGATGGTTCATGTAGTGGTTTCCTGCTATCAAGCAAGATATACCCTGCACATAAAAGGCTATATATAGCACACACTATTTCAGATGCGCGTTCGTGTTGTTGTTCTTTGGCACCATCGGCAAGAAGTTGATATGAAAATGGAAATTATTGAATGATATTTATTCTACATGCAAAAAATAAATGTCTTTTTTGCCATCTAGTTGTCCCTTAGAATCTTCGACTTAACTGCAGACTTCGACTTTAGGCTGCATGATCAGGCAATGCGAATATTGGACACATAAGAGCCGTCCAACTTGCGGGCCCACTCTATAATACGCAATTCAGGCGTGGCCTTTATGCTTATACCAAAGAGCTTCCAAACTCTTAATTGGCATGTCTGATTTAAGTTGCTGACATAGATTAAATCATGACGTCTTTGTTTGAATTTAGGCAAGTTTTCACAGTGAATATGATAATACCATTGTTCATATGCCTTGATATCTTCAGCTAAGCAGTTCTGAGATCTCCAGACTTGAAGAACATCCGTACACCCTGGCAAAATATATGGCCAGGACTTAATCATGAAGAAACAATTTTTCCAGTCAAATTCATGAAATAGTTTACAGGCCAATATAGTTTCAGCCAGTTCAATGAACTCTTTTTATAAACTACTCGATATGTATATCAATGACAAAGGTTAAACAAATTAACCTAGTCGTACAGAAAACAATATTTTAGTCTATTGCTGGCTTGTGACTGATGCCAAACGGACTTATGTCCATCTCTGTGACGTCTTGGTTGGCCATGACTTTAAGTCGTTGTACATCATTGTACGGTATTTATTTGCTGTTGCCGGATATGTTTTTTATGGCTTATAATGGTATTCAGCCATCCAGTAGTACTATCATATATTTTTAGTGGCTTATATCGACTAAAGTGTTATATCGACTTTAGCGTTAAAAAGCCTTAGTAATGACATTGTGCCTCTGGGCCCGCATCATGTTGCTACAACCGTAGCACCATGTATTCATGTCTGTGCCATTTCCACTGTGTAAATATGGTTCAACGCAATCTCTATTTCAACCATCGTTGCCAAATCGATGCTGGAGAGGATATTGCTGAATTGTATGGGATTGCTTTCACCGAATATAGATGCGTCACAATGAGGGAAATCTATATCAGGCGCTATGAAAGCATCTACACACGAGCTAAATAAGGATTGTTGATGAAATAATTTGCAAGAATATTCGTGATGGCTCCCTCAGATGGCACCTAACGAGTGATGGGGCCGAGCAATATACGGGTTTGATGCGTAAGAAGTAAGATAGTACTACGGATATATAAGACCATTGTATGGGTCTCTAAGATATAAGTGAGAATTATTACTGGAAACAGGTTACTGCTCCGATATCATTACGGGTTATGCATCACAATACACGAGTGGGCTGTAAACATTGAATCCCTATGAGCACTGCTAGAGAATACGTGTGCTGCCGACATTTGGAGAAAGTGATGGCTTTAACGAAGGAATGGCCACACATCACCAAGCATCCAGGTTTCCAGGCAAACTTTCACAACAAATATGTGCTGGAAGCCCTCAAATATGAATTTATTCAAATGGATGGAGAAGATGTGCTCTACAAATGAGTAAATTATGCCCTATTGCCACTGAAAAGGACAATTTAAGGTTTAAGAATTATATTATTTATTGCTGTGGGAACATCAATCCATCTGACGGTGTTCCATTCACAGATTTGTTCAAACAAGCAAACACCTCCCGTATCCGCTCAATAATGACTCTGCAGGGGTCATCCTCCATATCAACACCACTGTGAACAATATGAAAAAAATCCCAGCATAAGCAATCTGTGAGCTCATTGCTGTATCCCTCAATTATAACCTTTTGATGAGAAAACAAAACAATCTTTTCCATCGGTTGGTTAAATAAGAAGCAGATAGGACGTGCAATGTACACAGCATAGACGGCAGCCGTGCTGCTGTTGTCTATGAATCGCAGTCATTACACAGAATGGTGTAGGAGTGAATTTATTTTAAGAGTCGGTTTGAGATTATAGTGGTGTTTATTCATACATAAGGTATTTGCATCTCTCAGCAACGCTAGTATATGTCGTCGGCCATAGACGTCTATTCTGAGCTGTTAAGATTATGGAAAGGCCTAACAGCCATTGCGGTTAAATCTGCATTCCCAACAGTTATCAAACCGACGAATGCTATTTTGAGTAGATAGTTACTGCTTTGCTTTTATTATGAAATAGTAATCAGGTTATTAACTGGCAGGATATTAACTGTGGAGCATGATGACGGGTCACGCTATTTTATGAGGTCACTTCGGACCGACAATATAGGCAGCAGGGAAGTAATTATAACCACAGTTGCAGCAACCAAATATTGTGGGCCTTGTGTAACGCAACATGAATACGTGAGGCTTGCGTATCTACAAGAGAAGGCAAAAAACGTGAATATTATTTTCGGGCTGGAGGCAGCATTGTAGAAATGGCGTTATGATCACCATAAAAAAGTCACAATTGGATCTGTTCATAGAAAAAGATCGCGGGTTATCGTTTATCTCACCCTTACTCAAATCAATTGAAGTGGTTTTAATGGCTTTTAGCAGGAGGGTTTATGGTGCACTGTACGTTATCGACAATAGCAGGTTGATAAATGTTTCGTGATTGTTATATAAAGCTTATAATAAGAAGTATATATATATATATATATATAAAAATATATATATATATATATATATATATATAAGATATATATTTATATATAAATATATATATTCGAATATATATTTTCGAATATATATATTTATGTATTTACGTATATATAGAGATATATATATATTACATTTATATATATATATATATATATATATATGTAAAGATATAGATATATATATATATATATATATATATATATATATTTTATATTTTATATTTATATATAAATATATATATATATATTCTCTCTCTATATATTTCTAAGAAATATATTCTCTATATATACGTATATATATATATATATATCTTATATATATATAAATCTCTATATCTATATATCCCTGTATATATCTCTATCTCTATCTATATATATATATATCTATATATATATATATATATCTGTGTGTGTGTGTGTGTGTGTGTGTGTGTGTGTGTGTGTGTGTGTGTGTGTGTGTGTGTGTGTGTGTGTGTGTGTGTGTGTGTGTGTGTGTGTGTGTGTAAGTATGTTATGATCTCGGCATCTCAACAAGTCTTAGTGTATAATGGCGAGGAGTCCAGCGTTTGGCATTCTTTTGTTCTTCTCGTTAGAATATTGTAATTGGACTTTTTATTGAGAATTCAGCGCCTAAAGTCACCGGTTTCGTTGCGCTACCAAACAACTAGACCAACCAACAAGTGAACAAAGATCATTGTTATTCAGACACGTCAAAATCACAAGATAATCACTGCCCGATAGCGAGATATCTGACACACACGACCGGAAATAGTTCCCATATTATCATACAGGGAGACATATTAGGCTAGCAACGCGCGTAAGTTTGCCCCCACACGGAACTCATCGGTTGTGGGAGTCAGTATATGTGCATAGAGCTCCTGCCGCCTATCCCAATGTCACAGCAACGTAGCGTAAGATGAAATGCTCCAGATTGCATTATAAGTGGATTACTTATTAACGGCCACTGCTCGACGTTTTAGATGAAACTCGATTAAGCCCCTCCTTAGCATATTACATGATCTGCCGCGGAACTTGACTTCCAATGAAAAGGGGAGAGACTTATGGAATGAAGTATACAGAGTTACTCAGAGTAAGATTGATTTGTCCGGTAATATTGATTCCTAATGATATCGACATTTGTAATATGTTTGTCGATAATTACAGTTCAGTGAAACATTTGAAAATATAATAATAAATGTTATAATAATCATAATGTTACACCTGTTGATATTGGTTAAGCTGTTAATGGCTTAAGGACCGACAAAGGGGACGGTAACAATGAATTCGTCTCAGATTATCAAATTTTGCGCGTGTTTTCGGAGGATCTTGACATCAGCACAATAATATTGATAACTAAATGATAAACGTTATAGCTCAGACAATAAGAAGTTTAGCTCTTAATAGCATCATCGGAAAACTGTTTGATAGTGTACTGTTAAATAGTATGAGGAAAGTTTTATGTGCTCAGATTCTCAATTTTGATTTAAAAAAGAACATTCGACAACCCAATGTGTATTAGTTGCAATTGAAATTGTGCAATATGATTAACGGTGATGGTATGTTCAAAATTTGTCGTTGGATGCCAGTAAAGCTTTCGACAGAGTCGAGTATGTCAAACTGTTTCAGTTGATGAGATATGTGTCCACTTGCGGCTAGAACTTTAGCACATATGTAATTGCACAAGAACCTTACAGTGAAATAGCAAGATAAAACGAGTATTTTGACCTGTTATTTAGGGTGTGAAGCAGAGAAGTGATTTCCTCGCCTCTTAACTCAAGAAACAACAATCATTTGCTGCACTGCTTTTGTGATGATGTTTCAGTTGGGACACAACTGCATTGACTGTTTATGAAATTTCTTCTCACTGCCATTAAGTCTGCAAATATGTATTCCAAATTATGTGCTAGACTTGCGCTTTACAGCTGTCGGTCTAATGCAGGCAACAGCCTTACATATATATGTTGAAGGTATGACATAAACTAGTGTCATATTTAAAAACGTTTCATTGTCCACTGTTTAAAAAGGTGTGAATGACACAATAAATTTCTTGTCTGACCATTCTTTATCTTTAGCACGTGCTCTATAAGATTTCATGCAAATGGCACACATATAAGCGCGATGTACACGTGATTATAGACCACATGTGCTCAATGTAATATTGATTTGCTTTCTGTATTGTGTGATTTTTCTATGTGAGTTTAATGTGCTTGGTGTATGAAAAATATATATTAACATTATTATAGCTGTTGGGGAGTCTTATCATACCCATTGGATGAGGTTTAAACAGCGACGTGATATTCATCAAATGATATAGAATAGCATCTAAATCGGATATCTTCTAGCGGCATGTCACTACGGTCCATCCTCTAACCGTTCAACCAGATTGCAATACTGCACACCGCTTTATTACTAATGTATTGATATGCCAAGCCATGAATACTTAGAAAAGGTCAGGGTTGTATCATCCTTTGGACATTGATTGCAATACTACGAGATATGGAAGCACAGCATCGCGAAATGGCATCATCAATGCGTGAATAATGGCCGCCTTCACTGCTCTCATTGATACATGTGTCAAACGTATTAATGCAGAATGAAGGGTTGTGCCCACTCGCTTACTTTCTGATTAATTTCCGGACGGTGGTTTCTACTTGAGGTAGCAGGTAGGTGTTGCTCATTACATGCTATCAACTTACATTGATACATGAGGCTGGAACCGCGGGCCTAATGTAAACACCATGGACGCTTATGTTTACTCGATGTGCATCCTTTATTCTAGTATTTATAAACAAACTACTGGTAGCAGGTGGTTCATTTGATGAATGTAAGATTCTCAAACTGTGTTAAGCTGCGCAATAGCATATGGAGAACCCCCGGTCCTACACTTGGCCATTAAATCTCCTGTCCTCTCTGATTTATGCATTGTCTGCACTCTCAATCGATGGTATTTCATTATTGCGTACTAATGTCACATGTGGAATGGACAAGTTACCAGCTGAATAATACATCAACAGTAATTGTATGTTATTGGATATAACCACATTTAGAAATCTGTGAGTAGACCCGCTATGGACGCTCATTAATGGATTTCTGCATTTATTTTACGTGTGTCGCAATAAATGCCCCTCCATTAAGTGCAGGGAGCTTTACGTAACTAGGAGTACTCGCCATGACAGCTAATGGATATTTCTACTTCTCTCCGTTAAAATATCACATAGGTTTAAAAAGAGTATATCAGACAGAAGACGACTGCATTCATTAACTACAGCTGGGCACATGGTCATTGAGATTCACAGCTCATTGGGGAGGACGGCTTATCTACGAAAAGCAGACAAATTCTTTATTTACAAAATCGATTATGAAACAAAAGTAAACAAATTATCACACTCTATCATTGCGCAATCATAGGATATAATCTCTCGTTCGGGACAATAAACAACATAACCGTGATTTGATCACAGTGATTCAATGCGCCTTATTAGGATGCAGTTATTAATATGGGTCTCGTGTATGATATATCCATTTATTTCCGATTGAATAAATTACTACATGAAGTACCGTGATTCCGAGAAGTTAGTGCAGTCCATTGTGTTATACTTGCCATCGGCCATTATCGACTTACATCAACCTGACATCAACCACCCCTTAGAACGAAACAACGCAGTACAAAACCCTTCGTTGTAAAGTTCACTTTCAAAGCCTGAACAATGTTTTCCACTAAGAGGCAGCTTACATTGTATTGTGTATGTATTCATTGAAAAAATAGTGATTAGCTATTAATTGGAGGCTGTCTTATCTGAGCATTGTCCATTCTGGGAGAGCGATTAATGGACCTTGGTAGATGGAGATAAAAATTATCAGTATTATAGACCATGGGTATTCGCATAAAGGTGATATTGACCATTCATAGATCTACAGGGTAATTGCGAGTTACCTTCACTAATCTCGATTTAGTGAACACGTAAGAGTACATTTATCCCATACGCGTTACTAATGCAATGAAAAGTAAATTAAATCCAACATATTAGCGAACGGGTTTCACGTCAAAACAGGTGATGTATTACTGGATCTTGGTTAGAAAGCATTTAGCCCGTTGCAAAATACCGAACTTAGCCAAGGAACTTAAAAATAGAACATTCAAGTAGGCTAGTCATATGTCTCAGCATAACAAACATTGAGGATAGTTGATTTGTAAAGAGGCATATACATATAAAAAATACACATAACGATAATTATGCATATTTCATATAAAAGTACCCTCAAATCACAAGTACAACATGCAATAGCCAGAAAACAAGTCACGGTTTATATTGACATAATCTGATCTGTTACTGAGTATGACCTGGTACACAGCGATAGTGACTGTACGACAGCCTATGCTGACTTCATGTTATGTTTGATTCATATGGTTGCGCCCTTACTCCATGTTATGGGTGCTGCTGATGTCAAGGGCGAGGTCAAAGGAAATAAGCAGCGTGATCGTGAGTGATGATGGCTGGTCAAGCGTGAGGAATCGGTGCACATCCATAATAAAGTAGCACTCTGGGAATGTAAGCTGTAACCAAACAACGTCATACAAGCTGAGTACCAGATTCCATATCGGTTGCGCTAGATATTGATTATCTCACTGTAAAGTGCAATCATACAAAAACATACTGCTGTCTGCTTGCTTCAATCGATAAATGCACTAGCCTTTGTGGTGGAATTCAATATCAGACACGAAACAGATTTATTCATTGCTCGGCAAATTCCAAATCTTTTTATCAAATATACAATAGCACTTATCCACTCATGTCTTTTTAAATATTGATGCATTGATCATTACACTTTGTTTACTAAATTCGAGAGGCACGTGTTACGGCGACATGCATATTCAGAAAAACAATATTGCGTAACGAACTGACGACGGAATTATAACGGTGTATCTGGTTGTCTCCAATAAAAACGCTTCAAACCATAATGTGATATATTTATATTTTGATCAACATGTTAAGGTATCACGTAGCCCGGCACTTTGCAACGCTTTCTGTCTGCATCCCGTGGTGCAGATGGCTGGTCTGAAGCCAGTTATGGTTTCATTTGCCGTTTCATGAACGCAGCGTATAATCAAACTGTCATCCCTTTTATGATCTAATTACATTTGTGAGCGCGTAGTAGTACAGTCTCATCCCTTTCTCTTATATAGTGCTGTAGTGGAACGCCTCCCAACAAAGTCATATCTCTCCTCATTTATAGTCTGTGGGTAAACACCCATAAGCTTAATCACATCCCTTCGCACGACACCAACGTTATCTAACTTGTTGATAAGTTATCACGGAATTTGTTGATTCGATTCTGTTAAAAGGCAAACAACCCTGCTAAGATCAGTTCTAAAAACTCGATTTCATTGGCCGTATATACATACAATCCCGACACTTCCCCAAATGCCACACAAGTCATACACATAGCACAACTCATTTCACGCAATACCGGACATGTCACATCATGTCTAAGCGACGACGACCCGATTCGTTGCCCCATGACGTCAGAGATGGTATTGTTTTTCTTCTTTGGTAGATAACCCCTACGATGACATTGAACGACTGCGTCCATACGTACAAAGTATGCAGATGGACTGAATATCGTATTCAGCATGTGTAAACATTTTATCGAAATATACCAACCATATGCTGAATGATCCGTAACACATTGAAATATGCTATACATCGACAATTTAAAAAATTCAAACAGATTTTTATATTGGTTGGTTACTCTCCATTTTTTTCATTAACTATATTACTTCCATTCCAGTTACCGTGCTCGATTTTTTTGTAAAAAAATATTGCTCGTTGAGGAGGGAGTTTGTCTGCATATCTTTTGATAAAGCTTGGGTTTTCAAACTATGAACGCCAGTATTTCTAACAAGTGATGCTGGTTTACAACGCAGCTTATTCCTTTGTATGCGCCCTTTCTGTGACGCATCCGTACTCTGGACGATATTTGACCCCAGCGTATTTCAAATGATCGAATTTTTTCTTGGCCATTGACTATAAGTTAATTAACGGGGAGCTTTGTTATCGTCCGCACCAGCAACAATGACAACTATGATGGAAATCACACATTTGCATTAGGCAAACCTACGAACATCTACTATTGCCACATAAAAGAGAAATGATGGACACAAAGTTATATCTCAGGTACAAGTAGGGTATGCCGTTTGCAGAAATTCAGATCATCAATAATACAATTATCCCGAACAAATGCTGCATCTATCCTCATTACCGCTACACAATAAAATGCCCAATTTTGTATCGACACCATTGTGCTGGTGATAATTAAAAGTTTTCTTTACATCTTTTTCGAAAACGTTGTTAATATAAATTGCTGCCAAAATATGCGCAATCATTTGATAGAGAACGTAGAAGACGTGACCGATGCATCATATGATGGGTAGCACGCCACAGCATCATTTTCACCTGGGGGAGTTGATTATTGACACCTGCAGTTGTATATATAGCTATACACCAGTAATGTGCATACAGGCGACTGAGAAAATAAAAATTAATCAATATTCACCGCTCAAATGAAACTATAGCTTAACAGACGCTGTCGTAGTGTAATTATACATGATGTAGAGTTGAGTAACTTGTAAAATAACCCGGTGATTTAACGACTGGCGCGCCCTAATAGCATCGTAATGTTAATTGACCTGACTCGTGTAAGAACAGCATTTACCTCATCGACTCCTTGTACTCATCTATTATGGTACCGCAGGCTTGTGTGTCCAAGACACCTTTTTACTATTCACACGACTGTACTGGATTAATCTCTTGCCCACTCGCCCTACCTACGCAATGTTATGTGGTTGTTAATACTCTGATGTCAGCCATGTAATTTATTTTCTGGCATCAAAGTAAATCATATTGAATATATAATGTACAACTCTTGAACCGAGGGAATAACTGCGATATCATGCCATTTATGGCACATGACGGTCTTTCTTTCCAGAGCTGTAATGCGGTGAGAACATTTCTTCGGGAATGTAAATGCCATATCTAATTTATCTTGATGTTAACCTTGACTGTGGTTATTTTGTCGTAGGAGTAATACACACAGATATGGCTGATTTAGAGGCAAATAATTTTTATGTTGCAACAGATGTATAATATGAAATAAATCATTCTCTCAAAATGGCTATATAAGTCTTACAATAAGACTCGTGATAAGGAGTCAACTTAGAAATACACATATATCGCGCTCAACTTCAATTGAAGTTTTCCTATGCAGACTTTGTTAAACAGCAGAGTAAATGTATATGACAATGAGCATACAATTGTCTTAGATAGAATCATAGGGGGCATTTGTCTCTTGATAACCGTCCGTAATTAAAACGCATTCAGCTGTGTGTTATATAGTATTGCTGCTGTCAATATATGATATCCCTATATTGCCGTGGGTGTAGTAAAACGGGCATGTTGTAGATATAATGATGGCTCTCCTTATGCCCAGATGTATGCATCAATTAACCTCGCATGTTGTGCGTCATGCATTTCGTCCGCTGGATAAAGATTGCAGATTGGACGTGCGTCGTCCATTAATGCACGAATTAATGCGCGATGATAGAATGCTGATGAATGAATGCAATCAACTGTAGGGAATTTTCTCCGAATATCAGAGGAAACTGTCCAGTATACAACACTCGGAATCTCGTCTCGTCAGCAGTCAACTTAATCAGTTGATGAATAAACATAATACACCTGGATTGGGTACAAAGCTGTGTTCGTTATTCCACTTTAGTATCATTCCTACCTCATTGTAACAAATACAAGCAATTCTATCACGTCAAATAATAGTAATACAGTAAAGATTCCCTCGTCTGAATGTTTCAACTCGGGGAGTGTAGGGGGCGGGGGACTAATCCAGCTGCTTGCGGGCAAAAATGAAAGGGAGCTGACCCTAATTACAACGTTGAAACTATTATTTGCTAGTCACGCGAAATATGATTCCTAGCAAAGGATCGCTTTGTGTACTTATGATTCGTGATGTAGGTTCGTAGAATTAACTACCTCTGTTTATATATTGACGGTCGACAGGTGCGGTTTGCCTGGAATTCAACATATCAGCAATATTGGTGAGATAACAGATATTTTATCACCAGAATTATAATCATATACCATATTAAGTGACTGTCATCAGCGCAGTGTGCTTCGAATACTAATATTTTTGTAATCGACCGTCAATATAGCATTGGATATTTGTTGGGCAATTACTAGCAGCATTGGAAGCATTTCATTTCATCAAGTAGAAGATTTTAATTATTTTAGTTTCATCCTTTACGTTACGTTGGATTGTTGAGACACTTCGTTTGATTCTGCATGGATAAAACATCACTGAAATCTGTCCTGCTACTATCGGTGAAGATTTTTTATCTGTATGCCGTAAAGCCAGTGAGCTATAATCCAAAATTATAGCTTTTTTAGGCAAACCGATTACTTTGGTAAGACGCTATACAGGTGTCGTAAATCACCAATGATTGACGGAGGCTTTATTCTCAGTTTATAAATGCAAGATCACGTCTAGTCAAGACAACAAGGATGATTTATATATTAGAATATGGAAACCTCTACTATACCTATCGATTCAAAGTACGACGATAACCTCAACAAGCAGGGGATAGTTCAGAGATATCTTTCGCCATTAGCACCGTCATTAAGCCATAGCATCTCGGACTTATCTTGAGAATATTATACACAACAGCCTTTTTAAATCTAATTTGATTTGCAGATGTTTTGCAAGGAGCTTCTGTCAAGCCATGATGTACTCAAGTTATTTTTGTATTGATGGACGTAACAAACAGTGATGTTTGTGATATTGTTCATGCGTATGTTATCTGATCAGCGTATTCTGGGAACCTCTGGGATATCGCTGCTTGTCGCAACCTGTGATCTATCGTGATCATGCAAAAGAAGTATTGACTGACCGGGAATATAATAAAGTCTAAGGCGAAGATTTTCCCTTCATGTTGATTGCGGTGCTAGCCCTTTCTCAGCTTATGTGCTTCATATGAAATAGTCGATTCGTAAAGAAGATTTTGTGCAGATAAAAAAGAGCTAGCAGACAAGGTCAATACCTATGCGCATAATTTCATGATTGCATGCGATAAATCATATAGTAAGTTAATAAATGTCCGCATACTCCTACTTTCACACATGATTTAGTCTAGGATTTGCTACAAAACAATTAATATTGATATAATCCACGATAATGGCTGTAAGCTGATGGTTGCCAGCAGCAGGTGTCCATGGGACACTAATTTTCACCTGACCACACCACTAATGTTCGCGAATCCGTTTCCAGTTATTGCGTTATATTCATTACGGAATATGAACCGACCGATCAATGGGATGGTTAATGGATGCTTACAAATGCAACATCCCAACGTACTTGACGTTTACTTTTAGTTGGTGTTGCTCAATTGCCATCTACCTCCGTTTGATTCGATCGACATTTGCCATGCTGAAGTATCCCCTGGTAAATGCCACTAAAGCAAATCACCCATCCTGTCCGTCAACATCAATGGTCGTTATTCATGAATAATCACCTCGCTCCTGGGTTGTCATGAGTACAGGCGCTGTCATAGTCTCATTGTCGCTAACAAAAGGCCATCACTATGGCAGTTTATAGATGCTGGTGGAACCCTACCTAATACGGCGGTATGTTGCTCATCCTCGCTGCAATCTATCAGATAAGCAGTGTAGTATGTTCTATGACCTTAGTAGGAATCGCATAAGCACAAATGAATTTAGCTGCTAACAAAAGAACGTCCGCAAACAAACTAATGAATATGTATTCGCCACGGAGCTGTCTGTTTTTATGAATCGGTCTTCAGTCTACCTGCTGATGAAGTTTCACAGCCGTCACTACGTATAAGACACAACCCGGTTGTATACTTGATGTAGTTTGCTTCACTAGTCGGATGCAATGCATAATGAACAACTTTAACTTAAACTATAGACCAACCGATGGTAAGTTTCAGTGTAGCGTTTATACTGTTCTGACGTTACAGGTGTGTAATGCGAAGAATAAATAACCATTTCATGATTACCTGTTAAACCGGTGCTAGCCGCACTAAACCCACAGAGTCGATAACACATTATCCATACCGCGAGTTAAGTTAACTCGCCACCGTAAAATATTGGACGAAATATCTTGATATGGGATCAAGACGGGTGTTAACAGGTGAGAGAAACTCGCTGGGGATGAAACTCAGACGGGAGTTGCCACGAGAAAACACATCCTAGTAATGGAATTCAGACGAGCGAAAACAGGTGCGGGACTCCCTGACTCCCTGTATATAAGATCCGGACGCGTGTTGACAGGTGAGGGACTCCCTGTATATAAGATCCGGACGAGTGGTGACAGGTGAGGGACTCCGTTGATATGGAATCCAAACGAGCCTTGACAGGTGAAGAACTGCCCGTAAATGAGGTATAGACGCGCGATGCTCAGTAGCGGTTCTACTTCAGATTAATGATGAACGATTATGTTGATTTGAGATATTTAAAAAAAAAACACCCGGTGTGTATTTGCTGGATATTTTAACTGATAGCGCAACCATACAGACCGAATAACGTCGATGCGTTGTGTCATAAAAAATTGCTTTCAATCGCTCTCGTGTGCTCAAAGTGCAATGTGTTAGATGCAATATTAGTCAGTCAGTCCGCCACGGACCAGAGCAATTAATCTAATAAGGCGGCTTGTATTCAAAGGTCGATGCCAATACATTATATTTGGAGTTCTTAACGTACAGCACGGACATTATGATCTACTCTGTATGATTACATCTTACATTTATAATACACATTTTATCAATGAGATAGAAGGCACCATGCATCATTATTTGTTGTTTAGCTTCGTTCATTAACCACACCAATCTAAGGGTATAAGGCAGTTAAACGACTAATTTCATGAAAGGTAAGTGTCCCGGTGAATGTTGAATCCATTGAGTGCAGCGTACCTGCCTTGGATGATTCATACACGAGGGCGATGCAGCGCAGGTCAACGGACGCTCATCACGTGCTCATTGACAGGGGAAACAAAGAATGTAGACGGCTTAATAACTGTGACGCGCATGCTGTAAAGGAACAGTCTGTTACCGAATTATCAACTCAAACGCGTATTGTTTTGTCTGAAGCAGATACACACAACAGTACGACGAGGTAAACTGATAAGATGACTGTGTGCTAAATGACATAAATACGAGTTACTGCCAATATGACTTTACCCGAGTCAAGTATATGGGCTCAATATTTCATACAAATCTATGTATATTGGTACCATCTTGCAATATCAACATTATATATGTTACGCTATTAACAACCTATATATAAACGATGAGAACGCTAAAATGGATCGGGAAGTTGAACATAATCGCATCATCTAAGTCGCCAGCAGGTAGGTCTAAGTTCCAACACGAGCGCAATGCGCAGATAGAAGCAAGCTTGATGATACAATCACAGCGCAACATCCCTGTTGATAACCAACTGCGTACAATAGCATTTTGGTTCTGTCGATGTCAATAATATACAGTGAGGGCAACTTGATTGAGGTGAGATATCCGGGCGCCTAGATTGCATCTGACAATGTGTTTGCAGGAATAATTAATGCTAGTCCATCGTTATAGCACCAGCAGCTGTAATCACATTAACACTGCAACAATACATGGACAAATTATTCACTCATTTACATATATTGTACATTCCTGGATAATTGGAAACAGTAAGAGCATTTTCATATTATACAACAGAAATATATCAATAAATCCATCTTGACTTAGATACAATTGTGGTAACTGGGTTGCAGAAGATTAATGCATGTGTGGAACTGCTCGAAATGTACTGCATATACCTGCACATGCATATCTGGTTTTACTGTAGAAGTTTATCTGGAAACTGTAAAATAATGGTTGCATTATCATCTGACCCGCACTGATAAAGAGACAATAGCCACTTAATGGCTCAGACAATAGCTAAAACATTAGCAATTGTATATCTTGCACATATATAGCCCCGAGAGAGAATAATTTTACTCGGATTGATCATCTGGACATAAAATGTGACGAACAGATTGATAACAATGTTAGCAATATTAGTTTGCAACCGAAACGAATTAAATGAATTGGAACAAAATGTCCTGGCAAATATTTTATGTCGATCAAATTAAAGTGCAATCATATAACACGAGGTGGGGTGCCAACTCATTGTGCAAATAAAGGTAAGTAGAAAAATGAAAATATAATCACGTTCACTAAGCTTTGGGTGGAATTCACAACATAATTAATCTATGTTATGTAGACAAATCTTGCTAGAAATTTGATTAAAAGCAATGGTCTGGTCGTAAATAATTGGCAGTATTACAAGATTAACAGTATTCATAGAATATCCTATATTATTTGCGATATTCGAATTTCTAAAGGCACGTAACTGGCATGATCATTTGCTCTATTCTGACTACTGAAAAAAACTACATACATCGCAGCATCAAATGTTTTGTAGAGGTGGCCTACCAGCTAAAAAAATTTATACATTGACCTTGTTCTATGGTGGCGTTTCCATATATGGCGGATATATTTGCACAACGCAAGCTCTTATATGAATTGCTCGATAACATCTATAACGGGGAACCATCAAAAGCTGTGCAATATTTGTCAAATAGTGTATTACAAACATTTACACAACAGTGAACAAATCTGGACATCAACATATTAGTTTTCGACACTAAATCACCACACATCGTATGCATATTAAAATGTCGGGATTCTCTCCTATTTTGACTGACTGACTTTTGCGTAGATTGATACCGGATAATATAGCATTTATCCATGTCCATATACTGCAATAAAGGATTGAAAACGCAACAAATTGCCTCGAAAGTTTGTAGCCCCTACGCATTTATACCTCATCCCATATGCAAGAGTCATCATATCAGGCTTAGAGAAATCGGATATTTTCAGAATGTGACACATTTTACTTCAATGGAAAGCAATTGGTCACCATAGTCATGGCGTCGATTCGACCTACATACTCATGGCCAACAATCCTGACTAGCTATTTTGGCGCAAATAAAAGGCTGGATGTTCTGGTGTATGAATAGCCATTAGTCTATGTTGACCATACCAATCCTTGCAATGAGGCAACGAGGTGAGCAGTGCGCGAATGCAACTAATCAGCCTATATAAAATTCATTTTCCATTGCTAATAAAAATAATCATAGACGGGACCATCTTACACGCATCATGAGAGTTGAAATAGATACCGATGCTAAGAATTGGATTTATGAATCTAATGTCTATATGCAGAATGAGTTTTATTGGAGTGGTCCTCTGTATACTCACTAAAGAATAGGCCGTCATTGCACCTTTGCAGCAGTCCGTGGCAAATTGGATGAGTAATTAGATGCTATGAAAAATTAAGACCATCTCACCTGAATATATATACACCAGAGACGCGTCCAATTGCTCGCGATCTAGTGATCGAATGCTAAAGGTGTGTAATGCGAAAAGCTAGAAAAAGCTACGCCACAACCCTCAGAATGGCTGTCGACCATTGCATACAGTGTGACATACTGCAGCGCTGAGTGCTGTAAGATGACTATTTTATGAGAGGAGGGCTCGTGGGTGATGATTTCCCACGAATTAGTATACTGACGAGTGTGGTTTGACAACCATTCCCTCCGAGATGATATCAAACCGAATGCGGGCAAGTAACGATCTATCTGGAGAAATGAATCCGAGGAGTGTTTTTAAATGTAAGAATACCCTCATAAAATATAAAAGATGTATAACATATGAACTAGAGTGGTGGAGGCATCATATAGGCTCTTGCATATAACAATTTAATGGAAAGTTGATATCATCCGGTCAACCTTGATATATACATTTAAAACGGCATTTTCCCAAATAAATACTTCGAATTCTGATACCGATGTTTGCTTGAGTATTCTGGGGTATTTATACTGTATCGGCATAATCTTTATGTTCTCAACCGATTCATCACTGTACCAATGGTCACTCATCTTTTCGCATCTGATGCGTTGTATAAACTAAAGAAACTATATCTCCTCGTAACAATAGTGACAAGCGCCTGTGTTATGTATTTGCTGAGTAAGATGAGGGTTTGATGCTTGTCTGCTTCCAACTCCATACATACATAGTACGAATTACTTCTAAGCAGAATCATCGATTTCGATATACAATCATTCAAGCGTAGTAAAAGTATCAGCAAATCTCATCATTTGACATTACACTTTCACTCTGTTGCTTGCTTGATTATAGACACACTTATTGCTGAGGACAGCCAGTATCAACAGTAAGTGAGGTGACGTTAAGTAGCCTAAGGTATACTTTGGCAGTTATTAAAACGTGGTCGGGAAGCAAACACCACTTGGTCGACTGTATGTGGCCGGATTGACCCCATTTGAAACAATCGCTTTAGACTACCGCGTACGATCGCGCTTAAACGGCATTAGTCGGTGGTGTTACCATTTTGTTTCTTCTCACAACTAATAAATAACGCAATAATCATTCTTGACTCATTTCATGGAGAGATATACTTCTTCCGGCTGATATGGACTGAAAAGTGGTTTCCCCCGGGGTTTTATGTAAGCAGCCAGTACATCAAACTAACGAACCAGCCAACATACGTAATTTATTTCATCATTATGATAATACTTTACGGAGAAACACTATTGTGAACTGTTATATTCCAGTTACGTTGACGTCAATTTACTTACTGAATTACTTGGGGTTTTTTTTGTATTTTAAGCTGAAGAAACCGCTTCACGGGAATGATTTAAAACAAATGCACGACCGCTCAGTATATAGTCTGATTCCGTTAGATTTGAAGTGTTAAAATTCTAAGCATCAGAACGTCTGGCAAATCAGTTTACAAACAGTTTACAATATTGACTTCTTTTTATCCCTATCCAGACAATGACTTCAGCGCACCATAGGAAATAATCGTCCTAACGTCAGTTTCTTCAGCGGCTGTTGCATGCGATGGTAAACAAATGATGCCTGCGGTAATCATTATACCTCTGCTTATCTGAGCCGTGAACACAGCTTTATAGAACAGATATGAGCAATATCCTAGAAAGAAATGGTCCTCTGCTACATTCGTAGTGTCAATTTAGTGGTAACAAAGATGGGTTCTCCTGCGATGATTGTAATTCGGACAAATAACAGATGTGCGGGAGACGTTTAGTTGGTGAATCTAAGCACACTAAATATTATTCTGTATTTCATTAGCAGTAAAAATATTTAACAATCATGAAAATGAATAAACTCTATGATAGAGACTGATGGTGCAAGCAGCAGTTGCCCTTGGGAACACAAAACCTGACCACTATACAAATGGTCACTTATCTATTCTCAGCGTTGTATAAATTATAGAAACCAGATCCCAACACATAAACCCATCCATGAGATGATTGGCTTGGTGTGTCAGGGGGACTGCACATCTGAATATGCCCTACGCAGGATGTGTTGGGATTAAAATGACCTGTCATGACGTCACACATTTACATGGCTATGGCATGTATATAATGTACAGCTTTATATGCTTTAAATAAGCAGCGGTAATTCGCCTGTTCAAAGTTTGTATGGAATCATGACTCTATAATATTAAGGGTCTAGCTGTGTTGATGCATGCGTTTTAGTCCAGTGCTTCTATAGTAATTATCACACCCCTGCTCATGATACCATATCATTTTTGCATGGCCTTATTATTAAATGTATCTATGAACGTGACATAATTCACCACATATGTATCTAGAACAGTATTCATTCGGTCGTAAGTGCTTTCACGTATGTGCTACACAAGAGCTCATGTAACGTAAATGGCTTACAAGTGCCTAAGCCGAACCAATTAATCTGTCGATTCATGTGACAACTCGTGGCATTATTCACTCAGTAATTGTTTGAGCATTGCATTTTTCATTTTCTCTAGACCCGGACGACCGTTGCTATATTAAAGCGATTTGAAAAAACACAGCCTTGTAGTAAGAGCATTCATAGAAACCTGCCCAATGATGTCAAATGTGTAAGCATTGATGCCGGCATGGCTTACATACAATCGTAACTATGGGGGATACGTAACAATGTGCGTTACTAGATTTTGGAATGTCCTTCGTTATGCCCTTAGATCAAATTACAGACTGTGTGAATTGCATTATCAGTACCTCGTAAGCAACAGAGAAATAATAACATGATACAACACACTCCCCACCGCCGTTTAAGTTGGCTTAAATGATGTTTTTAGGAGTATAATAGTCTGTGATTACACGAATATCAAATAAATCTGTTCCAATTTCATCGCTCTGGTCCGGTATACGCACTGTGACCGATGGAATACCACCTTAACATATTCTGCTAACAACCAAAATACCTACTACTTGACACAAATAGATATCAAGATGTGCTTTGCTACGCTTGCCATGTCCATGTGTCATTGTGTGTACATTCACACTCATTTGAAGGATATTCGTCGCTTATTTACTCGTTTACTGTAATGATGCGGTCGTGCGGTAGGCTGTCAATGTACATTGCGAGTGAATTATTTAAACACCAATAGCAATGCTTGCTGTCCTAACATTTTGTACGACTGATAAGATATAACACTACAACAATTGAACCAAATATTTCAACTAACATCCATCAAGATGGATATTTGGATAAAGGCTGCGAAATCCCGAATTACGAAGTAATGAAGGCTGGAGTCAATAGCATACAATTACATCCACGAGCAGACGTTAGAATCGATGATATATTTTATGATTCAGCAGCGATCATGGTAGGAGTTCCGTAAGGGTGTGTCGTCACCAGTTCTGTTCAAACAGTACACTAACGATCAGGATAGGAGCTCCGAAAGACTGTGTGTTGTCACCAGCTCTGTACACTGTACACTTACGACCACGGTAGAGGCTCAATAAGGCTCTGTGTTGTCAACAGTCTTGTTCAAACAGTACACTAGCGACCATGGTAAGAGATCCTTAAGGCTATGTGCTGTCACCAGCCCCGTTCACACAGTACTCTAATCGCCATAGTAGGGGCTCCGTAAGTCTGTGTATTGCCACCAGTCCTGTTCACACTGTACACAAACTATCATTGTGGGACCTCCGTAACGCTACGTATTGTCACCAGTCATGTTCAAACTGTACTCGAACGACCATGGTAGGTGCAGAAGATGCCGTAACGGCAGGGCTGGATACAAATGACAATGCGATACATTACAGAAGCGCTGTGATGATGGCGGGCTGGAGCGGAATGATGCAAGGACAACAGAGCTGATCATTGACTTCAGGCGATGAGGAAAACATGAACTGATGAGCATTATGCGAACCGTTGTTTCTGTGGTTTCAGGCTACGACTACCTTGGGTCAACCATAGCTGTGGGCCTCAGCTTACATGCACAAACCCCACGAGTTCCACGTTGTCATGGCCAAAGCGTTCCCTTTTGGCATTGCCATCAGGGGTTGAAACAAAACGAAGTAAGACAACAAGATAACTTACAGAGTTAGCCAGCGGACCTGCATGATAGTGCAGATATGTCTTTCGCGCTGGAAAACAGGCAACAGTAACTCGGTTAGAGGGCTGAGTGCAATATCCTTAAGGACAGTCAACACTCTCTGAACTTTGCCTTTAGGATGTTGCCGACTGCTCGACGAATAACACAATATAGGACAAGAAGCATTCGGTTTTCTCACTCATTTGCTGCACAGGCAATCTGACTGATGAACAAACGAATGATTTGTGATGCGCGGATATGAATATGGTTGGTTCTCATACATGTTCACAAGTCATACTTAAATATGCTATGAATGCATTATGTTTGAATGAACCTCTAATGCCTCTTCTGGATACCATAATTCCCTATAAAAGGCGATTAAATCAATCGTTTAATTAACTTGCTTTTACGATATAATTTGCTTAGAGATTTGACTGCTACTGTTAATTCAACTTGTCTGTGCGCCTCTGGGATATCCTTGCGTCTAGCAATTTGTAAACTGTGTTGATGTACCGAAACAGTTTGATATATGCGAACACACAACAATACCTGCTCGGTATACAGAAGGTAAAATTTTCTTGACCCGTGTGGCCTAAAACCTACAAACGCATGCTACTGCTAGTGATCTAATGTAATCTTGCGGATCAGCTATTTACTCATCAGAAACGTTAAGAAATCAACGACGAATGTTTAATAACTGAGCTATAAGCCCAGATATTTTACCTTGTGATGATACGTCGTCGCAATATAACCTGCTAAGGGCAGATAGCACAGTACCAAACCAACCTCCTCCATAATGTTTGATATTTAACAATTAAAGGTGCAGATTCGAACCAAATATTAGTGTACGTTCAGGTTAGGCTGACCACATTTTAATGTTAGATCTGAAAAATATATTTCGCATCCGGTTGTTTGCATCAAATCGCCATTTCATTTGCAGCCTTAATGTTTGTGTGGGTGATTTATATGCATCACGAATTTCAAGTGTTTGGATACGTGGCAAATGTCGATGCAGATTCAGCAAGACTACATTGTCCGCATAGTTGTATGCGATAAATCGTATCGAGCCAACAGGCGAGCTGCTTTTAATGCCCATTAACATTTCAATCAGTCTGCCCGTATACAAGTAAAAGATTATTGGATATGAGTAAGAATATAGCAAAATATAGCAAAATAAAGCGTCCGAGTATCGTCACAAACAAAACGCCAACAATGGGTACGTGTTGAGATGTCAGCAACTCTCTGGTGATGGAATCTAGACGCATGATACTATGTAACAATTTCCCAGCAATGTCTGCGATGCTATTACAACCGACATTATACGTGTATTAGCCAGGCAGTGTAACAAATAGCGCAATAATACTAACCGAAAAACGTCGAAGCGTTGTGCCATAGCAACTTGCTTTCAATCAATCTGGCGTGCTCAAAGTTAAGTGAATTGGATGCATTATCAAATATTAACAGTCAGTCCGCCATAGAACTGAGCAATATATTTAATCGAGGCAATCTAAGGGGACAATGCAAGCAAACGATTACTGGGCCAAGGGTATATTTCCATGTTAATACTGAATCTACAGAGCAGCGTACCTATCGCAGAGGAGAGTCATACACGGGAGCGATGCGGTGCAAGCCATCAACGGCCGCTCATAATCTGCTAGTGGACAGGAAACAGTGTAGACGGCCCAATAAATCAGACATACATGTTGTAAAGTACAGTCAAGTTGATAATTCGAAATCTTAGTTTATTATTTTGTCTGAAATATGTTCATACGGCAGTTTGATGAGGGAAAAAACACATACCATTTCATTCTGATTGACATGGTTTGCGGCGAGTTAAATTACTTTACATATATTTGATTGAAATCTTGCGCTTTGCAAAATCGAGTAAATGTACCGCTGAAATACTTTTATCAAACATTTTATTTAAGCCCCAAGGCATAGATATGCCATAATTATATCTGACACTGCAGAATATTTGTAACCGATCAGAATTTTATTAGAGCCTCGGACATAGCATACAATCGCTTCGCCCGACATGCTATCAGGCGGGTAAAGGTATCAACACGAGTGCAATACAAAGATTGAAGCAGCATAACGAAGCTATCGCAGCGTTATAACCCCATTGATTACCGCCTTTGTTCTGCTACAGCCAACTGCGTACAATAACATTTTGCTAAAATCATGCATGTAGCATTTGCAAATATTCTACATAACTCGTAATACATCACAATGTATGGAGTGTTGTGATGTTACCAGCTGATAGCCTGTATCGGATTATTGACTTGAAAAGATAATGCCCTATCACACCGTTAAAAAACTAAATGGGAGACAGAGGCACAGCGGAAAGGTGTCAAGGTGTGAGACTTTGGCAGTATGGCTCCCGTAATGAGCGGACAATTACTGGATTATGCAGAAGGTGCATATAAGACCGATTGTCGAAATTTGAGTGAGTGGGGAAGAGCCCAAGTTGCGGAATTTGTACTTCAAGGGGCAACATAACGTGGGCAAGACTAACTTTGTTGGATATGAGATTTACGTAACAAAAGTAATTCCTATCAACCAAATGCCGCCTAAAATGGCTGCCCACAAACAGGACAAGGCGGATCGTTTAATGCGAGAGGGCATGAAACAGGGTAGTGTGCGGCCGAGTCATAGCCTGTAGAGTTCGCCCATAGTCAAGAATAGTTGGAGTGGAAAGCGATGTCATGCGAGTTGTTCATTGCTTCCGCCACGTTTCAGTGACTTATGGACACTGGTTGACGACAAGTAATAAGGACGGTCACACTATATGGCAGCGTAAGTAATCGAGACACTGGATCTTCAACGAGGCTGATCCCAGAAATGATAGTGGCGGGGATAAGGTAGACTGCGGAATAGATCCAACAAAAGGACGTGATAATTAATTGCTGCTACGTAACCATGAATATCCATTATCTGATTATAACCCCAGATATCACATCTTTACTTGGTTACAAGCGTAGTAATCCAGTTGCCGGACAAGCTGCGCAAATGTCGAGATACATTGCAATGCATCAAATCTGCCCCACTGAGCATGTTTGTAGATCGCTGATGGCAGCCTTTTTTAAAGGAATGGATCGATATCGAATGATTTAATGCACTGGTTCATACAAAGTTTTTTCCTGAGTAGTGCTATTGTGCACATTTCCACCGTTAGGGGAGGTCCAGGAGATACGGAATCATGATGCTGGTTTATAGCAAATAACCAGGCCACTCCTTCTCTAAGCGGCAAATTACTAAAAAGCCACTTTTGTGCCATGTCGTTTGAAAGGGAGGTAATGCGAATGCCGGATGAGCTTCGTGAATGGCATGATACTTCCACACGCAACACATCTGCCCCATTGAGCACATTTAAAGGTCACGGATGGCGAGCTTTGTTATAAAGAGCGGATCTATACCGGATCATTTAATGCACTAACCCGAACAATGCTATTGTGAAGCTTTTCTCAATAAAGAAAAATCATTGCGGTATTTTATTTTGCTGGAATTTATGGTAAAACGTGAGTCATACAAAACAAGACGTCTGTGCGGCATTTATCATTACCCAGGTGTGTTGCTGATGACCCTACACTCATCCGCCTGATCACTAAGACACGACGCCTGCATTATTGATAGATCATGCATACCATCGACAAGCAGCATAGATATGTCATCTGTTGGTTCTATAATATCAACGTTGTGCGAACTTTTCAATCCTGTGATGTACGTACGGACCATCTGGAAATTCGTTTCGTATTTTGATTGGATAGATGTGGCTAAAGGCTAACCCGATAGAAATACAGGATATTTGACCATTAAATGCACCACTTGCTAACTAACGGTTAAATGTGCATCAGAAACCATTGATCATGATGACAATTCAAACGGCCTTTGGTAAGCTTTATCCTTAGTAAAGCTCTTACCTTCTTACCTCCGGCCCATTATCTGTTCCAAGGATCAAAATGTCATATTACATACTCATAGAGGAACGGTCAATTGTGAAAACTAATTGAGTGGTGCTCATTTCCAATTATATTGCAAAAAAATTGCATTTTATGCAATGCAGCAAATTTGCCTCCACCTGAAGCAAACAACATTTTATCTACATTCATAGAATTCATGTAGCGTTTTTCTCGATTGCGACGAGTAATTGATAAAGTGGTAGTCATAAATTCTTGGCATTTTACTGTGGGTCAAGATCTCGGCCTTCGAAGACTTCAAAGCATGACCTATACGCCCACTTATCCTGTGTAGCTTGGCGGATTCGGCCAGCATCCAATGCTATTTAAAGCCGTGCCCTTTATACTACAGCTGCTTCCTTCCTCGCAGTCTAAGTTTAGCATGTACACCACCACGGGTTCTACGCCACGACGGAAACACCCTGCATTGCATTTCCGTTCATAGCATGTTGCATCACTAGCGGCTACAGCATGCTCTCATCATGCGTGAGCTAGCCCACGTGGCACATGGAAATATATTTGATGATGGATATCCGCTCTAATCGGGGCTGGCATTGGCCATCATTTTAAATGAATAGTGTTTATTTTCAGTTCTCGGTCGTGACGTCATACAAGGACAGATTTAAAGATCACTCGTGCATGAAAGACTTACTTTCATTGCGGAAAAATGATTTTGATAATTCGCTGTCGTTAGAGAATTGTCCAGGAAATACGTGAATAATAATGTCTGGGGAATGATAAACTATTCGTACTGATCCAAGGAGCAGCACTCCATACAATGATAAACACTATCACAGTATGTCCCAAGCTACAGCGTGAAGCACGGATTGTTGTTGATATCGATAACAAGGTTCCTGGCAACGACGGCCAATGTAACTGGCAGTATCATAGTGCTGGTAAACATAGCAGGCGATTGATCACTCTGACATTACAGCTTCAAGGCTCTACCCTTTTGGGTTAAATTTCTCAAAACCGAAGAAGTGCTTCCCCGAAGTGAACATACTTATAACGATAATCGCATCATTATGTGTAGGCTACTTACTAAGAGTAGATCATTCACATGGAATTATCACTTAATCCTTTAAACAAATGTATGCGACTTAGTTAATGGCTGCATTGTAGGGTTATGAACAATTAACATTAATGCGGTTGCATGTCAGGGAAGGCCATTATCATAAAGCCTATATTCCTGACCGTCAAGTGCTACCATCGAAGTAGGGTATGTTAAGAATGCAATGATTACATTTTGTGCAGTTCATATAACATTGTCAAGTGACTGCAAATGATTGGAAAAAGGTTGGATACACGTAGAGCGAATGACAACCAGTGGTGTGATAGGGGTACGGATAAATTCCTCTATATAGGTAATATCTATAAGCTAGAAAGTGACTACCACCGGCGAGGTCAATAGTAATTAAGTGGTTGCCTCATATACAGTCATTAGTGTCCACCCACCTGGCTATTTATGCTCATTTTATGTCACGTACGATTTATTTCCACTGCAATTTACTTCTTTGTTGCGTCCATGTTCCAAATAGCGCTCCAAATAAATGCTCGGAGGTGACTAAATCTAGAAAATACCGTAAATCTATATGTTGGTCCAATATCGCTCCTATTGGTAGCGGTAGGAGGTACAAACAAAGTCGTCTAATTGTTCTATCTGCTCCAATGCATTCCTTGTGTACTTAATGCAACTCTCTTGTAAATCACCCATGAAAGAGAAGCAACTTCTTGTATGTTCTGCTTAAGCCAAAGTGGAAATGCAAAACAGCAAACATGTGTTCATCCGATATCCTGGCTAGTACCGCATATACAATGTAAAGTGCCTTCGCCAGTTGCTTCTGCCTCGCAAAGAGCACCTTGATTACTAAGTCTGAACGGGGAAATTGCAGCGAATTCAAAAACTTTTGCAGCTTTATATCCCACTGGCGTGATAAATCAAAAGTCCCCACTTCGTCTAAAGTGTTTGAGGTTCACAAATATGCTTACAAAAAACAACTGCAAGAAACGAAATTCATGCAGCAGCAGTGAAATACCGACAAACCTGCCATATGATACATAACATGACCCTCCATATGGCTTATAACCTTACCCGCCATTTGACGCATAACTTGACCAGCCAAATGACTCATAACTTGACCCGTCCCATGACTCATAGTGACTGACTACATGATATATGCTTTGTTGTTTGTTGCCCTGCATGACAATTATTGAATCAATGGGTTGATACAAATACCCTGCATATTATGTAGTAAATAGCTTATTTGCTGTTTAATATATTTCCATTTTCTGAAACACACAAGTATGAACATATCACAGACCATTGTGAGTGTTGTCATGATTTGAAAAGACAAACCCACATACTGCTTACACCAGTAACCAACTACCAATCTGCTAAATCACGTCGATAAAAATGCTGTGAACTGTACCGGTCAGATTCAACAACAAAAAACTCAGATGGGGCAAACTTTTATCTCCTACTGTTCATCACTAGGTGAACCGTAAAGATGCCAGCGCACATGTTGAGTATTCCACCTTATGTTGACGTCAACGTTGCTAGTTGGTCTTATCATGCTGTGCCGCCCAAATTATATATATTTTGGTGAACTATTAATGGAAGTCACTCATCTCGTACTAAATGTTCTGTTTTTTCTGCATTAAATACAATGAATATGTTGTTAAATATAATACTTTTCAACTTGTGATCCTGGGATCACAATCGACGGCGATGTGCTTTATATCACCTATAAAAACAACAAAGCGTGCCTGTCCACAAGTAATCGATATAGCGTGCAGCCACTTAATGACGTACCTGATTATAAACCCTTACGGGGGACTTTTGTAATTGGAATTGAATTGATTGACATCTTTTTAATGAAACTGTAATGCGACGCACTCTTTATTAGAAATGTGCAGCTTACTGTTTAGCGGATCGGTCAACGATGATTAAACTGTGAATGAGACGGGGCGTGAGACGATACCCACTAGGTTTTATAAGCTTTATTATCATCTACCTTAAATATTTCCAAAGGTACTTTATTTGAGAAGGGGGTTACGTTTGGGTACTAAAGCGTTCGCCCGTAGTGTTATAATTGAAACGTACAGCTATTGATTAGAAATGAAGAAAGGTGGTGTGGTGTTATTGCTGTAAATATAATCATATGCATTCAAAATGCAACTAAGATGTGTGTGAACTACGTAGAAAATGAATCTCTGATTTTGTTGCATCATACCATTTTCGATACGATTTTACTGGTGACGTTTCTTTGACCATCTTTTCAACTATTCAGCGGTGCAAATGTTAATTACCAAATGTGGATATTTGCTTAAATTTTGACTACGTTCGAGCTTATTCCCAATTATTACGTGTGTTTATTCTGCGATGGCGTAACGTGGAAGATCTGTATATTGAGGAAAAACCAACAAATACCAAGCTTAGTTTTCCATAATGTTGCACTGGTATATGCGACATTTTTCAAAGGCTATTTCCTCCAATGTATGCTATAAAATAATTGCGGCCATATATCAGTTTCTCAGGTGGGGCCCCGTCTCGTGAGAGGGATGTTTAACATGTTATCATGTTGACAAGGGATTGCATTGAGACTGCTTGTTTATTTTCAGACACAGGAAATGTTTCAGGCAGCTTTAACTACCACCACATAAAGGGCGCATCAGTATCCCATTTAATGCTTTGGATGATATGATTGTTACTATGTGGACGAGCAAGGAGCTACCAGTAGGTCGCCTGCTGGTGGGACGGCCTATCTGTGTGATATGTGACAATCAACGAAGAATCAATCAATAAAAACCTATTCCTAGGCTTATATTAGGCTGATCGCTGCTTATCCTGTCAGGATATGGTAGGATACTGATGACCGCCGATCGCCGTAGCTGACCATTTGTGGACGTGTAGAATTTAAAGCTATGTATGCTCTGAATATGCAGCGTAATGCAATTATGCAGCAATCCGCCTAACTGTATCGAATGACGAATGCATAACATTGACACATTTGGTTGTGTTGATTCGCGCATTGCACAACTGCAAAATATTTTTGATTACCGATCCATTATTTACATAGGAGTCAATACAGCCACCCATATAACGTAGCAAATGCTGCTACTGTATTCATAATTAGCTCTGCGCAAGTTCCATTTCGATGCCTGAGCAACTGCATTAATGTATCAAAGTGAATGCAGCCAGTGTCACATCTTGCAACCCAAATATATCACAAAAGCCCACTTGGATCCACCTATACTTTTGGAGACAGTAACCACATACGACTTACCAGACGGCTTGTTGTTAGGTAAGCTTTAATGTAGCTGAAACATTCTGGCAGAACAGCATACCGATCGAAGAAGTTTTGATGCTGCAGCAAGGTTTGTCATCAATGATACGAGCGAAGGTTATATTATGAGGGCTTAAGATGAGGGTTCTGGTGTGGCAGCACCAAGGCCAATCTCCATCATAGAAACAAGTAAGCATTTTGCTTCAGCAGTTGAGCGATCTACAGCAGTGTTGTGATCTTGTGATGGCTATCTTATCGGTATAGAAAGAAGGCACGAGCATAGGTCGAGTGAAATCGTATGATCACAGCGTTTTTGGGTGTTTTACCGTTACATCTACAAGACAGTGAATCTGAATGGAATGCCTCTATTTTTATCGGCTGGTATCACTAATTATAACACGTCACTGGCTTCTTATAGTAGCAGATGGGTAAAGCAGTAACTTGATGTACGCAAAGCTTCATTATAGATGTGAACAATACAAACCTACTGCGGATATTGCCGTCCTAATCTGGAATATGACATGATGTATCATTGTCCAGTGAGGCTTGATAAAAGTTTAGCCCCTAATAATTCGAAGGCTATTCATATCTTGTGTTGCTTGATTGATCGACCTCGTTCGTGCACGAGTTTTACCTTATTCCCGTGGTAATCTCTAATAAAGAAATAGAGTCACCCGTAAAGGCAATATTTATGCCTGGTTATTAATGACATTTCCCCTCACCGCTTGACTCTTTTCCCGAGCAGAGGCGCTATCAAACAAGGCGAGGTATGTGGAATATTATTCATGACCTCACTTGACGTGGTATTTTTCCCTGAGCCGTGAGCAATTATGAATGCTGTGATCATCCTAGACACAGCTTTCGGTAATTTAAATGTAAACTTATAACCTTCTTCGATTGGCATCTACCACTAGCAGAACATCCTACTTTATTACGTCGCATGAGCTTACATTAACACAACAACATAAAACACGCCCATCAAGTATCGGTCGATGGTCGAGCTAGTCATCAGAATCCCAGGCTATGGTGGGAATACGCCACATGGGTACCCATGTCTATTGCTAAGTGAGTATGGGTTTATATAACGGGATGTACATCCGTCCATTCTGTTCCCATAAATAGTGAATACACGTGGATCAATGTGCGGTCTATCATGGCTTCCTTCACCATCAATATGCATTACACGAGCATATCATCATGACGACAAATTACATCTTGATAAATAGCATGCAATTGACCCTCCTATATGTAATCAAGTGCATCTGAATACCTCAACGAGAGCAGCAGCGTCATACAGTCATTACGGTAGGTTGTTCCTCATGATAACCGGCGGTGATTGGACCGCAGTCAACTGGATGAAATGAAATATTGCTTATGGTGATACATGCTTTTGTCATATTTACATATTGTGCAGTAACACGGTCACGTGGCACATAGAGTTATGACTCAATAGACACCGAGGTTAGTATATCAGTTAGTCTCGCCTGTAATGCAATATGGTACTCAGTACGGTAGCTAGGAGTATACTGTCGTAGCTGGATAAAAAGGCTGGTCTATTTGTGCAGGATTCGTCCAACATAAGAGTGGATTTTCGATTGTCGATACTTGGTGCGATTTATGTGAGGATGGCATTGCACCATTAATATCAATGAAGCCGTACCAATGATTAGGCGAGATTGCAAAGTACACAACACCCGGGGCTTTGCCTAGTAAGCGACGTCTACACAGCTGATGTCCTTATTCATCCTATGTAATTTTTAAATCATCATACTACAAAACGGTTAGGAGCCCCCCCCCCCCCCCTGATAGTTGGTAGCCATATTAAATTTGATTGAGAACATGTTGAATTCCACGGGAGCTTATGCTTTTTGTATACTGGATTACGTGTTCGACTGTCCTCAAATAAAATGCCCTTCGCCACAAACGAGCAGGCAACAACTCCTCGCCTTCTAACTATTAAGATCAGAGACGCAACAATGAAAACACAAACTATGAACGTTGGGGTGATGAGTCACATATAACTAGTTTCCAATAAATCTGCGTTCGTTTGTATGTAGGATACGTTCAATGCGTGACTGATTGGAGCAGTTCATCACGTACAGCTTCAGATGCAGGAATTGGTTGAATACTTCAGCCACGATAATGATATACAATAGCCAAAGCCTTACAAACTGACTTATATGGCTGATATGAATATTCGGGATTTAATCATTCATTCCGTGCATTGACATTTTGTAATGTTAATTTTCTCCAGAACGGGAGGCCGTTATACGAAGTGAATAATTTATACTCATACAAACCTCATAAACCTACCTAATGGGAAATAGCTCGACTCAACGAGAGTTGATACAAAGGCAGGGGTTTCGTATACATGTCACAAAGGTTTATATGACACTTTTTATCTAAACAGATATTGTATGACATGTTTAGAATATCCTTCTTAACACAATGACGGTAATGGCACCAAGACGTTGCATATTGAATGCCTCATTAACAAAAACAGAATATTAATGCGTTCTTGCTAACATACTGCCATTGAAGTCAGCTTAGATAATTTAGTTTCCAATTAAATCATATATTGCAACTTAAAGGTCATGTAAACCTTCTACTATTCAACTGCTCTTGTCAGATATTAACTCCGGCGTTAGGTCATCAAAAACATTCTCTTGTGACGGGCTAGACTAAATATACATTTATCCATCGCTTACTGAGTTCTGGTATGCAATATGGAATGCTTGTATCATGCACTGTTGATAAAGACGAGGATCTGTATTGCATATGTTTATATGACGTTGGGAAATCCCGAAAAGGTTCACCTATTTATGATTGATGAGGAAGCTTTTTGATCTCGGGCATGCAATAGCATCAACCAATATTCTATGAGATACTCAGCTGAAATATATTTATACAAGAAGCTCGAATTGGGAGCCAATGCCGAACTGCTCATAATTTCTCTACTCTGATTGATAATTAACAATTCAAGAGCAGGTTGATGGATCCCAATATAAGATATATTAGATTTGCACCGAAAAGTTGAATATTGTTAGGCTAGCACAGAATACATGCTACTTATATCAACAATACTGTTGTAACAATACTACAAGTATCTGCAGACAAACGCACCTTTAGCCAGCATCGAAATTGGTTGCATCAGTTTAAATTTGATTAAATACAATAATGAACACCATTGTCTACAAGCTAATTTAAACCGCATGAATTAATCAAAAATGATTTTTGTGATCCCGTGTAAATATACTGTAGCAGAAACTCGTCGAATAGTAAACTATTAGATGCAAAAGAAGCCAGTAGTTGTCCATTGTGGAGGGATAATTGAAGACATTATTTGTCCACATTTGTTAAGTTGTAGATCTTACATGGTTTATGAGGCTTTATAAATATGTATATCGGTATATGTACTTCAATTTGTACAATATAATGATATTAATATTATTATTGTGCATGGCCGAACATATGAATGGATTGATCATATAAATTTCTATTTCACAACGAAGCTAACCACCCGCAATGTCAAAATAAAATCGATGTGGCTTATTATGGCTTACATACCATTATTCTGGTGTTTGCTGCTATGAATGCATCATGTACGTCATAATATACTATTCCACACGAGTGAGCAAACAAAGCTGAAAAGTGTTTGCACTTTGCCTTAGTGTAGTACCTGTAATTGTGACTTAGACATCGGACGTCAAAATACTGCCGACCTTCTCATTGCATAAAAAGATGTTTAAAACAGCGCCTGGGCAGCATGTGATAATTCAACGTGAGTAACCGGGTCGGTTGTTGCTCCATAAGTCAATAATACACTTGTCGGCTTTGTACAGGTATATGTTCCAGTATATGGCCGTAGTTCGGCAGGGATGGTCCGGGTCACAAGGGATCATGATGCTGCTATATTGACAGTAACGGGGCAACCTCATCATAACCCCGCATGTCGCATTGAAAGCCACAACTCGGCTATGGTTAGTTGAAAGTGTTGCGGCAGTTGCCTGGTAGGGTTCGAAGATGGCGTTGTGCATCCATATTAATCCATATCGCTAATGACAGCTTGTATTGCAAGGAAGGGGTCGTTATCAAATAATTGAGTACACTGCTGAACCTAATGTAATAACCCGAATCATGCCATTGTGCACATATTCACCATAAAGTCGTTTTGTATTAACAGAACTTAACTTTTGTTAGTTTCTATGATGGAATATAAGCAATACAGAACAAGTCATGAACATGGAAATCATGTAGGCCATGCAAAGTGCATGCCGCCCACCTTAATGAGGAATAAAAATAACTCCATAAATAAGCGGGATGTACGCGTTACAAAATCAGCGAATCAACAATTCATACCGCTTAAAATATTTTGAAGCTTATAGGTTGGTTTTTATCCAATTACATCATGATTGGCGTATTTAACTAGACACGATGACATGCAAGATATTCAGGCTCTCTGACGACAATAAAAACCGCAACAACGATTGGCGACGCTTTCAATGCATATGATTGGCTTTGAGTAAATAAAAGCCAATAAAACTCCTCTGACTGATTGTCTGTGTGCTAGTAGCTGATAATAGGATAAATGCGACAGATCTGCCACAACTAATTCCATCATGGATTGTGACTAAAATAAGTGACATTCATGCAACCTCCTTTACTTTCTTCAACGCATCTGTAAGCATATGTGTTTAAAATATATTCACCAACTTTTGCATTATTCTGAAATAAACAACAATTAAAATATATGTAATGATTCCTCGTAGCGGTGCACACAATTGTGAAGGCCAATAAAATAAGTGGTGAGAATCATGCTCATTGTGTCGGCTTTTTACCTCGGGTTAATAATATTAACTTTGACGTTTGTACAGCACTATTTATACGCCTTCATATCGGTATTTATGTAACTGCTACTTAAAAAGCACCGACATACATACAAGAACTACTCTGTTTCTCACACTTAATACAGACTATGCCGGGATCAAGGGCCCTCGTAAACGCATTGCATTACACTACCGTCTATAGAATGTTGCATCACGATATGTTACAGTGCGTCTTTATTGTTCGGAAATTAGCCCACTGTGCAAATGGAAGGTGTGATGGAAGGTTTGCGTAGCAAGGTTTAATACATAGGTGATTATTCTAAACATCTAACAAAAAACTATGGAGCAACAAATGACAACCATACTGCAATGGCTTAGACAAGCACATCACTCAGAACAACGCCATGAGACACAAAAGTAAATGTGCATTTGCAAGTGTTACTGTGAAACTAAAGCTTCAAATTTTGCTCTTTCTAACGGCGTTAACATAAAATACTGATTGTGTGAGTGCATATTATAATTCAATCAGATTTTAGAACATCGCCATGTACGCGAGAATCATAATACGCATTCATCCACTGGAGGCCCCAAACACTTATCCACGAGTCACTTGTTGATTATTCCCAAGCTCCATCCTCTGTTACCCCTTAGATTTTATCATGATCATTGACGTAGGGCAGCACCATGCTTAGAGGAGATGCGAGAGATCGTGAGCGCCATAAATATAGCTCGCCCTAGACGGTAGCAGCCCCAACCAAGGTCAACCAACTGACGCAGTATTATTCGCACAACAAACATATTTGCATTAATGCTCAACATATATTTGCTTATTAGGTATAAAACGTCCGGCCTGGGCTATCTATCATATGGACCAAGATGCTGTAGAATGTTCTTGGTCATTCCGATCGTAATAATCATAGTCTCATTGCTTGGAATGATATGTTGAAAAAATGTGAACAATTTGCCGATGAATATAATGTAACTTTTCATCCGTTAAATAAAAAGGATTACATTTGGCGTGGCTGTCAATGAATTTGATAACCACTCAGTGATAAATATTGATATCAAAATGACAGATTATTGTGACTGTACATCTAAATGTGTAACTTATGTATCTTTCAATAAAATGTTTCGGACATTTAGCAAGCTTAAAGCTGTGGACAATTCATTCTGATGGATTCATTAATTTATGTTTTCTAATGAAATAAGGCTGTTAGGAGACATAAGCATTTTGTTGTCTATTAATACGTTAAAAGTGATTGCCTCAGATAAGCCAGAGTGAAAATGCGGTGGTACGCTGCATCTAAATATTGCTCATCGAAGATATCTATATATATATATATATATATATATATATATATATATATATATATATATATATATATATATATATATATATATATATATATATATATATATATATATATATATATATATATATATATATACCTCGAGTTATCAACATATGTTCTATTTGGAGCAGCGCCATACCTCGAGTTATCAACAGATGTTCTATTTGGAGCAGCGCCATACCTCGAGTTATCAACAGATGTTCTATTTGGAGCAGCGCCAAACCTCGAGTTATCAACAGATGTTCTATTTGGAGCAGCGCCAAACCTCGAGTTATCAACAGATGTTCTATTTGGAGCAGCGCCAAACCTCGAGTTATCAACAGATGTTCTATTTGGAGCAAACAAACGTTTTGTCGCATGATTTGCTTTAATATGCCTTTTATAAGGTAAGCGGTATGACTGGACTGACAATGGTGCCGTTAACGTTTTGGATAACTGCACGAACCGAAAGAAGTCGGTTACATACTACCGTGCTGCTGACAGAAGCACTTGAAAACCTACCTACTATCTCTTGTAAATCACCCATGAAAGAGAAGCAACTTCTTGTATGTTCTGCTTAAGCCAAAGTGGAAATGCAAAACAGCAAACATGTGTTCATCCGATATCCTGGCTAGTACCGCATATACAATGTAAAGTGCCTTCGCCAGTTGCTTCTGCCTCGCAAAGAGCACCTTGATTACTAAGTCTGAACGGGGAAATTGCAGCGAATTCAAAAACCTTTGCAGCTTTATACACTAGCGTGATAAATCAAAAGTCCCCACTTCGTCTAAAGTGTTTGAGGTTCACAAATATGCTTACAAAAAACAACTGCAAGAAACGAAATTCATGCAGCAGCAGTGAAATACCGACAAACCTGCCATATGATACATTACATGACCCTCCATATGGCTTATAACCTTACCCGCCATTTGACGCATAACTTGACCAGCCAAATGACTCATAACTTGACCCGTCCCATGACTCATAGTGACTGACTACATGATATATGCTTTGTTGTTTGTTGCCCTGCATGACAATTATTGAATCAATGGGTTGATACAAATATCCTGCATATTATGTAGTAAATAGCGTATTTGCTGTTTAATATATTTCCATTTTCTGAAACACACAAGTATGAACATATCACAGACCATTGTGAGTGTTTTTCATGATTTGAAAAGACAAACCCACATACTGCTTACACCAGTAACCAACTACCAATCTGCTAAATCACGTCGATAAAAATGCTGTGAACTGTACTGGTCAGATTCAACAACAAAAAACTCAGATGGGGCAAACTTTTATCTCCTACTGTTCATCACTAGCTGAACCGTAAAGATGCCAGCGCACATGTTAAATATTCCACCTTATGTTGACGTCAACGTTGCTAGTTGGTCTTATCATGCTGTGCCGCCCAAATTATATATATTTTGGTGAACTATTAATGGAAGTCACTCATCTTGTACTAAATGTTCTGTTTTTTCTGCATTAAATACAATGAATATGTTGTTGAATATAATACTTTTCAACTTGTGATCCTGGGATCACAATCGACGGCGATGTGCTTTATATCACCTATAAAAACAACAAAGCGTGCCTGTCCACAAGTAATCGATATAGCGTGCAGCCACTTAATGACGTACCTGATTATTAACCCTTACGGGGGACTTTTGTAATTGGAATTGAATTGATTGACATCTTTTTAATGAAACTGTAATGCGACGCACTCTTTATTAGAAATGTGCAGCTTACTGTTTAGCGGATCGGTCAACGCTGATTAAACTGTGAATGAGACGGGGCGTGAGACGATACCCACTAGGTTTTATAAGCTTTATTATCATCTACCTTAAATATTTCCAAAGGTACTTTATTTGAGAAGGGGGTTACGTTTGGGTACTAAAGCGTTCGCCCGTAGTGTTATAATTGAAACGTACAGCTATTGATTAGAAATGAAGAAAGGTGGTGTGGTGTTATTTCTGTAAATATAATCATATGCATTCAAAATGCAACTAAGATGTGTGTGGACAACGTAGAAAATGAATCATTGATTTTGTTGCATCATACCATTTTCGATACGATTTTGCTGGTGACGTTTCTTTGACCAACTTTTCAACTATTCAGCGGTGCAAATGTTAATTACCAAATGTGGATATTTGCTCAAATTTTGACTACGTTCGAGCTTATTCCCAATTAATACGGGTGTTTGTTCTGCGATGGCGTAACGTGGAAGATCTGTATATTGAGGCAAAAACCAAATAACACCAAGCTTAGTTTCCCATAATGTTGCACTGGTATATGAGACATTTTGCAAAGGCTATTTCCTCCAATGTATGCTATAAAATAATTGCGGCCATATATCAGTTTCTCAGGTGGGGCCCGTCTCGTGAGAGGGATGTTTAACATGTTATCATGTTGACAAGGGATTGCATCGAGACTGCTAGCTTGTTTATTTTCAAACACAGGAAATGTTTCAGACAGCTTTAACTACCACCACATAAAGGGCACATCAGTATCCCAGTTAATGCTTTGGATGATATGATTGTTACTATGTGGACGAGCAAGGAGCTACCAGTAGGTCGCCTGCTTGTGGGACGGCCTATCTGTGTGATATGTGACAATCAACGAAGAATCAATCAATAAAAACCTATTCCTAGGCTTATATTAGGCTGATCGCTGCTTATCCTGTCAGGATATGGTAGGATACTGATGACCGCCGATCGCCGTAGCTGACCATTTGTGGACGTGTAGAATTTAACGCTATGTATGCTCTGAATATGCAGCGTAATGCAATTATGCAGCAATCCGCCTGACTGTATCGAATGACGAATGCCTAACATTGACACATTCGGTTGTGTTGATTCGCGCATTGCACAACTGAAAAATATTTTTGATTACCGATCCATTATTTACATAGGAGTCAATACAGCCACCCATATAACGTAGCAAATGCTGCTACTGTATTCATAATTAGCTCTGCGCAAGTTCCATTTCGATGCCTGAGCAACTGCATTAATGTATCAAAGTGAATGCAGCCGGTGTCACATCTTGCAACCCAAATGTATCACAAAAGCCCACTTGGATCCACCTTTACAGGCTCTCTTTTGGAGACAGTAACCACATACGACTTACCAGACGGCTTGTTGTTAGGTAAGTTTTAATGTAGCTGAAACATTCTGGCAGAACAGCATACCGATCGAAGAAGTTTTGACGCTGCAGCAAGGTTTGTCATCAATGATACGAGCGATGGTTCTATTATGAGGGCTTAAGATGAGGGTTCTGGTGTGGTAGCACCAAGGCCAATCTCCATCATAGAAACAAGTAAGCATTTTGCTTCAGCAGTTGAGCGATCTACAGCAGTGTTGTGATCTTGTGATGGTTATCTTATCGGTATAGAAAGAAGGCACGAGCATAGGTCGAGTGAAATCGTATAATCACAGCGTTATTGGGTGTTTCACCGTTACAGCTACAAGACAGTGAATCTGATTGGAATGCCTCTATTTTCATCGGCTGGTATCACTAATTATAACACGTCACTGGCATCTTATGGTAGCAAATGGGTAAAGCAGTAACTTGATGTACGCAAAGCTTCATAATAGATGTGAACAATACAAACCTACTGCGGATATTGCCGTCATAGTCTGGAATATGACATGTTGTATCATTGTCCAGTGAGGCTTGATAAAAGTTTAGCCCCTAATAATTCGAAGGCTATTCATATCTTGTGTTGCTTGATTGATCGACCTCGTTTGCGCACGAGTTTTTCCTTATTCCCGTGGTTATCTCCAATAAAGAAAGAGAGTCACCTGTAAAGGCAATATTAATGCCTGGTTATTAATGACATTTCCCCTCACTGCTTGATTCGTTTCACGAGCAGAGGCGCTATCAAACAAGGCGAGGTATGTGGACTATTATTCACGACCTCACTTGACGTGGTATTTTTCCCTGAGCCGTGAACAATTGTGAATGCTGTGATCATCCTAGGCACAGCTTTCGGTAATGTAAATGTGAACTTACAACCTTCTTTGATTGGAATCTACCACTAGCAGAACATCCTACTTTATTAAGTCACATGAGCTTACATTAACACAACAATCATAAAACACGCCCATCAAGTATCGGTCGATGGTCGTGCTAGTCATCAGAATCCCAGGCTATGGTGGGAATACGCCACATGTGTACCCATGTCTATTGCTAAGTGAGTATGGGTTTATGTACCGGGATGTACATCCGTCCATTCTGTTCCCATAAATAGTGAATACACGTGGATCAATGTGCGGCCTATCATGGCTTCCTTCACCATCAATATGCATTACACGAGCATATCATCATGACGACAAATTACATCTTGATAAATAGCATGCAATTGACCCTCCTATATGTAATCAAGTGCATCTGAATACCTCAACGAGAGCAGCAGTGTCATACAGTCATTACTGTAGGTTGTTCCTCATGATTACCGGCGGTGATTGGACGCAGTCAACTGGATACAATAAAATATTGCTTATGGTGATACATGCTTTTGTCATATTTACATATTGTGTAGTTACACGGTCACGTGGCACATAGAGTTATGACCCATTAGACACCGAGGTTAGTAAATCAGTTAGTCTCGCCTGTAATGCATAATGACACTCAGTACGGTAGCTAGGAGTATACTTTCGTAGCTGGATAAAAAGGCTGGTGCAGGAATCGTCCAACATAAGAGTGGATTGTCGATTGTCGATACTGGGTGCGATCTATGTGAGGATGGCATTGCACCATTAATATCAATGAAGCCGTAGCAATGATTCGGCGAGATTGCAAAGTACGCAACACACGGGGCTTTGCCTAGTAAGTGAAGTCTACACAGCTGATGTCCTTATTCATCCTATGTAATTTTTAAATAATCATACTACGACACGGTTAGGAGCCCCCCCCCCCCCCACCCCCCAAAATACTGTATGATGTGATACTTAATAAAACATATGTCGATAGTATTCTACCTTTTTTATCATCGGTTTGAGGTAGAATAATCAAGAGTGCAGTATAACTAAGTTTACGTGCATAAGTGAATATACCCTCGTCTCAATAATTTAACGCAATCAGCCAAATCGGCTGCTTTTGACAAGTAATCAGTATAATGGACATTAATAACAACCATGGCTGTGATAGTTGGTAGCCATATTAAATTGGATTGAGAACATGTTGAATTCCACTGGAGCTTATGCTTTTTGTATACTGGGTTACGAATTCGACTGTCCTCAAATAAAATGCCCTTCGCCACAAACGAGCAGGCAACAACTCCTTACCTTCTAACTATTTAGATCAGAGACGCAACAATGAAAACACAAACTATGAACGTAGGGGTGATGAGTCACATATAACCAGTTTCCAATAAATCTGCGTTCGTTTGTATGTGGGATACGTTCAATGCGTGACTGATTGGAGCAGTTCATCACGTACAGCTTCAGATGCAAGAAATTGGTTGAATACTTCAGCCACGATAATGATATACAATAGCCAAAGCCTTACAAACTGACTTATATGGCTGATATGAATATTCGTGATTTAATCATTCATTCCGTGCATTGACATTTTGTAATGTTAATTTCCTCCAGAACGGGAGGCCGATATACGAAGTGAATAATTTATACTCATACAAACCTCATGAACCTACCTAATGGGCAATAGCTCGACTCAACGAGAGTTGATACGAAGGCAGTGGTTTCGTATACATGTCACAAAAGTTTATATGACACTTTTATCTAAACAGATATTGCATGATATGTTTAGAACATCCTTCTTAACACAATGACGGTAATGGCACCAAGACGTTGCATATTGAATGCCTCATTAACAAAAACAGAATATTAAAGCGTTCTTGCTAACATACTGCCATTGAAGTCAGCTTAGATAATTTAGTTTCCAATTAAATCATATATTGCAACTTAAAGGTCATGTAAACCTTCTAATATTCAACTGCTCTTGTCAGATATTAACTCCGGCGTTAGGTCATCTAAAACATTCTCTTGTGACGGGCTAGACTAAATATACATTTATCCATCGCTTACTGAGTTCTGGTATGCAATATGGAATGCTTGTATCATGCACTGTTGATAAAGATGAGGATTTGTATTGCATATGTTTATATGACGTTGGGCAATCCCGAAAAGGTCCACCTATTTATAATTGATGAGGAAGCTTTTTGATCTCGGGCATGCAATAGCATCAACCAATATTCTATGAGATACTCAGCTGAAATATATTTATACAAGAAGCTCGAATTGGGAGCCAATGCCGAACTGCTCATAATTTTCTCTACTCTGATTGATAATTAGAACATAAAAAATTCAAGAGCAGGTTGATGGATCCCAATATAAGATATATTAGATTTGCACCGAAAAGTTGAATATTGTTAGGTAGCACAGAATACATGCTACTTAGACCAACAATACTGTTTGACAAGTATCTGCAGACAAACGCACCTTTAGCCAGCATCGAAATTGGTTGCATCAGTTTAAATTTGATTAAATACAATAATGAACACCCTTGTCTACGACCTAATTTAAACCGCATGAATTAATCAAAAATGATTTTTGTGATCCCGTGTAAATATACTGTAGTAGAAACTCGTCGAATAGTTAAATATTAGATGCAAAAGAAGCTAGTAGTTGTCCATTGTGGAGGGATAATTGAAGACTTAATTTGTCCACATTTGTTAAGTTTTCATGTCCTGTGTAGCCGAAAAATTGTAGATCTTACATGGTTTATGAGGCTTTATAAATATGTATATCGGTATATGTACTTCAATTTGTACAATATAATGATACTAACATTATTATTGTGCATGGTCGAACATATGGATGGATTGATCATATAAATTTCTATTTCACAACGAAGCTATTCACCCGCAATGTCAAAATAAAATCGATGTGGTTTATTATGGCTTGCATACCATTATTCTGGTGTTTGCTGCTATGAATGCATCATGTACGTCATAATATACTATTCCACACGAGTGAGCAAACAAAGCTGAAAAGTGTTTGCACTTTGCCTTAGTGTAGTACCTGTAATTGTGACTTAGACATCGGACGTCAAAATTCTGCCGACCTTCTCATTGCATAAAAAGATGCTTAAAACAGCGCCTGGGCAGCATGTGATAATTCAACGTGAGTTACCGGGTCGGTTGTTGCTCCATAAGTCAATAATACACTTGTCGGCTTTGTACAGGTATATGTTCCAGTATATGGCCGTAGTTCGGCAGGGATGGTCCGGGTCACAAGGGATCATGACGCTGCTATATTGACAGTAACGGGGCAACCTCATCATAACCCCGCATGTCGCATTGAAAGCCACAACTCGGCTATGGTGAGTTGAAAGTGTTGCGGTGCAGTTGCCAGGTAGGGTTCGACGATGGCGTTGTGCATCCATATTAATCCATATCGCTAATGGCAGCTTGTATTGCAAGGAAGGGGTCGTTATCAAATAATTGAGTACACTGCTGAGCCTAATGTAATAACCCGAATCATGCCATTGTGCACATATTCACCATAAAGTCGTTTTGTTTTAACAGAACTTAACTTTTGTTAGTTTCTATGATGGAATATAAGCAATACAGAACAAGTCATGAACATGGAAATCATGTAGGCCATGCAAAGTGCATGCCGCCCACCTTGATGAGGAATAAAAATAACTCCATAAATAAGCGGGATGTACGCGTTACAAAATCAGCGAATCAACAATTCATACCGCTTAAAATATTTGGAAGCTGATTTTTATCCAATTACATCATGATTGGCGTATTTAACTAGACACGATGACATGCTAGATATTCAGGCTCTCTGACGACAATAAAAACCGCAACAACGTTTGGCGACGCTTTCAATGCATAATGATTGGCTTTGAGTAAATAAAGGCCAATAAAACTCCACTGACTGATTGTCTGTGTGCTAGTAGCTGATAATAGGATAAATGCGACAGATCTGCCACAACTAATTCCATCATGGATTGTGGCTAAAATAAGTGACATTCATGCAACCTCCTTTACTTTTTTCAACGCATCTGTAAGCATATGTGTTTAAAATACATTCACCGACGCACAGTAGTGTTGTGGGTTACCCTACACTCATTCGTCCGGTCCGTCAAATAGAACGCCTGCATTATAAGTACATAATGCATACCCTCTGCCAGCATACTGCGTATGTCAGCTATTGGTTACTACATTATCATAATTGCCCGAACGTTGGTGATACAAATAACGTTTCACTCATTTAAAATGCGTACCTATTACCTGGGAATAATGTTCTTGCAGTAGGCGTTGGATGTAGGTGACTATCGTATGGGTAATCCAATAGATAAACAGGATATTTAACCTTGACGTTTAATGGCGTCGCTTCAGGTAACTGATGCAATGTATGCTTCAGACTCTATTCATCCTAGTAACCGTTTCAAATAGTTTGTCATAAGCTATTCCTTTCGTAAAGTTCATAACTTCTTTCACCACCGAGAAAAATAAAGTTTTTCTGCGATACCGATTAGCTAGGATAATGTGAAGCATGTATGGTTTCATTGAGCTGCTTACGACTATGCTCATGACTCTCGAGGGTCTTATTAATAACGGAATTTATATTATAGCGGCAAACTTTTGCATTCTTCTGAAATAAACAACAATTAAAATATATGTAATGATTCCTCGTAGCGGTGCACACAATTGTGAAGGCCAATAAAATAAGTGGTGAGAATCATGCTCATTGTCGGCTTTTTACCTCGGGTTAATAACATTAACTTTGACGTTTTTACAGCACTATTTATACGCCTTCATATCGGTATTTATGTAACTGCTACTTAAAAAGCACCGCCATACATACAAGAACTACTCTGTTTCTCACACTCAATACGGACCATGCCGGGGTCAAGGCCCTCGTAAACGCATTGCATTACACTACCGGCTATATAATGTTGCATCACGATATGTTACTGTGCGTCTTTATTGTTCGGAAATTAGCCCACTGTGCAAATGGAAGGTGTGATGGAAGGTTTGCGTAGCCAGGTTTAATACATAGTTGATTATTCTAAACATCTAACAAAAAACTATGGAGCAACTAATGACAACCATACTGCAATGGCTTAGACAAGCACATCACTCAGAACAACGCCATGAGACACAAAAGTAAATGTGCATTTGCAAGTGTTACTGTGAAACTAAAGCTTTAAATTTTGCTCTTTCTAACGGCGTTAACATAAAATACTGATTGTGTGAGTGCATATTATAATTCAATCAGATTTTAGAACATCGCCATGTACGCGAGAATCATAATAAGCATTCATCCACTGGAGGCCCCAAACACTTATTCACGAGTCACTTGTTGATTATTCCCAAGCTCCATCCTCTATTACCCCTTAGATTTTATCATGATCATTGACGTAGGGCAGCATCATGCTTAGAGGAGATGCGAGAGATCGTGAGCGCCATAAATATAGCTCGCCCTAGACGGTAGCAGCCCCAACCAAGGTCAACCAACTGACGCAGTATTATTCGCACAACAAACATATTTGCATTAATGCTCAACATTCAGGATATCTGATATTGATTTGACCTATGTTACTGCGTTATGTCATGTCGGCGGCTGTGTTGATCTGATTAAATCCAATGCGCCGTTCAGTGTTGCTGCTTGCGTTGGGTTATTGTTTTGATCTGTTGTCGAGTTTCTCTTGGTGAGGTTTAACTATAAAGAACTCTTGACACTCAATATCCGGTTAATCTACATATTGTACTGTAGTGGCATTATACACAGAAATCTCTCTGACGCTGAATGTTTGAATTTAGCAATGACAAATAAATGTTCACCACCCTGTCTTGCAGTTTCCATACAGAGCTAGAAGATAATTACACTAGACAAACTATATCCGTTTAATGAGATGCTAGTTTATCGCAATAATGTGATGTATAAAACGGTGTCAAGCAAGGTGGTGTCATATCCACAATTATATTCACCGTATACATATATTTGCTTATTAGGTATAAATCGTCCGGCCTGGGCTATCTACATGGACCAAGATGCTGTAGAATGTTCTTGGTCATTCCGATGGTAATAATCATAGTCTCATTGCTTGGAATGATATGTTGAAAATATGTGAACTATTTGCCGATGAATATAATGTAACTTTTCATCCGTTAAATCAAAAGGATTACATTTGGCGTGGCTGTAAATGAATTTGATAACCACTCAGTGATAAATATTGATATCAAAATGACCGATTATTGTGACTGTACATCTAAATGTGTAACTTATGTATCTTTCAATAAAATGTTTCGGACATTTAGCAAGCTTAAAGCTGAGGACAATTAATTCTGATGGATTTATTAATTTATGTTTTTTTAATGAAATAAGGCTGTTAGGAGACATAAGCATTTTGTTGTCTATTAATACGTTAAAAGTGATTGCTCAGATAAGCCAGAGTGAAAATGCGGTGCTATATATATGTATATATTGCTCATCGAAGATATATATATATATATACCATATTGGCATAAACATTTTATTGATGTACCAATCAGTTGAAAGAAAACAATGCTTTTCTCATTTCTCTATTTCATCCTTCAGCACCACGGAGATGCTAAGCTCGAATGCTACAGTGTAATATGCAGTTTGGCGGCGAAAGTTGATGGTCTATTCAATACGTTAGGGTTTACCGGCAATCATGTGAATATAATCTAAACCTTTACCTACCGGTATAATGTTATGTTTAATATCTTAGTTCCATGAACCAGGCTTGAATGATACAGTGTTACCTTATAAACAAAGATCGCAGGTCGTCGGAAACGCGAGTGCCCGAGTAATGGCTGCTTGTATGACTGAATAACTTTGGCGTTTGCGCTGAGAGTCAGTGTGTGTGAGGTGGCGGGGCAGCTCATTAATAGGCCACTTATGGGTGGGGGGGGGGGGCAGCAATACAACGGTTATCATATTGAAAACGTTATCTGCACTCAATGGGCGACAGATTTGAGACGTTTATCTAGTACAGCGGCAGATGCAGAATGTGAATGCCCCTGGTGTTTGCCGGTGAATCAAACACTTTGTCGTAAGCGCAAGGTGGTGCATGCTATATGGGAACTTCAGCAACGTGGATGACATACAATAGCCAAAGCCATACCAAACTGACCTATGTGGTTAATGTGATGAATCATTCATTGGGTAAATGGACATTTTGTAATGTCAATTTCCACAACATCGAGAGGACATTGCTATAGCGATACGACGTGAATAATTAATATTCATATAAATGATGTAAACCTACCTAATGGAAGATAGCTCTTCTCAGTGCGGGTTGATACGAATAAACGGCTTTCATACACACGTGACAAGAGTTGTATGGGACTGTTTATATAAACAGAAATTAAATGATATGCTTAATATAATCATATGCGAATGTCCTTCTTAACACTCATATATTAAAATAGTAGTTATGTCACCCAGACGTTGCATATTGAGTGCCTTATTAGCATAAACGGAGTATTAATGCGCTTTAGCTAATGTGCAGCCATTGAGGTAGGCTTAAATAATTTAGTGTGCAATTGAATTATATATTGTAACTTAAATGTCAAGTAAACCTATTCCTATTCAATTGCTCTTGTCAGATATCAACTCTGATGATTTAACAACTGAACACCGCTTTCTTATTACCGGAGATCCAGCATGCACCTATATGAGTAAGCCGTTGTCTTTTTAGACAAAGCTAAAAAAAAATCGCCCACTAGGTAAATAGCCATGGTGGCGTCTAGTTGTCAAGGTTGCTGTATGTAAATAGTACGCGTTAAGTGTTGGATGTTTAGTTTTACTCATAAATGACATTTGGTTAAATGATGTTACCAAAAAGAATAGTTTAAGGTCGATTTCTTGCATCTCCCCTTGTGCCTGGACGAATCACTTCGTCTTCCCTAAACGGCATCAGAAAAAGCGGCCATTTAATGGCACAGAATCTGCTAATAAACCCGATCTAGGTCATGAAAATCATAGGCGTCTTGAGATCAGTCAATATAAGTTTTCATGAATAGTCATGATTTTAGAATCTCATTATCTGACATTATGTAGACCTGACTTTCACCTGACTTTCATTGCTGCATGTTAAAACATCTGAAAATATCCTCATCGTCATGGTTTATGAGGTTATATGCATGGTAGCAATGCCACAGTACATATTTAACTCATGGCGTATAGGTAACCGTTGTACTTAAATTTGTACAATACAATGATATTAACAGTACTCATAATAGAGAACATTATAATTGTGCATAGCTGAACACATGGATGGATTGATCATAAATATATCTACGTCACAACGAAACAAACAACCCACAATCTCAAAAACGAATGTGATGTCCTGAATGCGATCATCCTGGTGTTTGCTCGTATGAACACATCATATACGGCATTAGATACTATTCCACGAGCGTGAGCAAACAAAGCTGAACATTGTTTGCCCGTCAAAATAGTGCCGACCTACTTATAGCAGCATAAAAAGACGTTTAATTAGAATTCTCGACCATGACAGATGTGTTATAATGCAACGTGAAAAGTTTTCGTTAGTTTCCGTGGAAATTAGCATTACAGAATAATACATTGCTTAGACACGTTCATAGAAATCATATGAGTCATATCAGCGCACGCCACACGCCTTGACGATGAATAAACTCAACTTTATAAACAGGCGGGCTGTACGTGTTAAAGGTTCACGAATCAAAAATGCATACCACTTAGAATATTTTGCGGTTACTTCGCTGGTTTTGAACCAATTGTTTTATGGTCTGCGTATTAAGCTAAAAATGATGCAGGCAAGATATTTGGGCAATCGGATGACAATATATAACCTCAACATCCGTTCTGCAGTGCAATAAAATAACTCCATCATGGTTCGTGGCTTAAACAATGAGACCCTCCTTATACTTATGTGTTTAAACTACATTCAACGATGCACAGTAGTGTAGCGAGTTACCCTACACTCATTCTTCTGGTCCGTCAACAAATAGGTCTTCAATTTAATGTACCCTGAAGTTTGAATGTTTACACAAACTGCAGAATTGCTGAAGTGTGTTTTAGGAGTAATACAGCAACAGCTGGTTGGCCTAGGTCGGGGCTGGTACCTGCCGGGGCAAGCTTTATTCGCGACACCCACGGCATCTCTCATCTTAAAACGGCAGCTTCAAGTCAATGGTCATAATACAATCTACTGGGTAATAAAACAAATCGACCCTGGGAAGTAGGTCATTAAAGCAACGAGTGACTTTTGAATGGGTTAAGAACCGTGTTAACAATGATGCTTAATAAGCTACAAGCACGCACGGCAATATGTCAAAACTGATTGAATGTTTAGTTGCAATCATACATTCTGTTTCTAATGTTTACGCCGTTTTTAATACCAAGAATCAGTTTAAGTCAAAAGTTTCAGACTGAGATTGCAAAATACACATATCAACTATTTCTGTCTGATGTCCAAGTCTCTGTAGCACGGTGGTCATGCCGTGGTCTATACCTCTCTGCCGGATGTTCACGATAGATATGCATAAATCAAGCCTGGCCACGCATATCTTTAATCTACATTACACTTAAAAAGCTCTTCATGTAAGGGTCTTTTATGTCATTATCGACAGTTTAATTGATGCATCACGATCGCACGAAAAACAGCCTCCATCCATTGCCATTGTTGAAGCTGGCTTACATCATATACAGCAATATCTTGAAAAACAGACCATAGTGCATGCTTGCAGTGAATCGACAATAATGGAGCGATAAAGCAGGCACCGACAGGAGATCGGCATCAATGTCCTGCATAGAGCTCCATTGCGGCATAACGTACATAACGTTATTCGGCGGCCGTATTGTCTGTCGGACGATTACATACACCGCGTCCTAGCGAATACAATTGCGCAATTTCGTGTCATTGTAAGTTATACTCCTTAATCTATTAGCATCATGGCTCAATAGGTGAGACCTACAAAGAATAACTTGCGTGCGAAGAGCATCGAGTGTGGTCGCACATACAACATGAACGGTAAGATCTGCAGTAGTTAATTGCTTCGTAAGAGGGTAAGGAGTTGACTCTTTGAACTCATGTGACTGATTGTAATGTGCAAATTTGACTATGAATAAGGCGAGAGCTAGACCTTACAGAAGTTCACGTCGCTGGAAGGTACACCTAACCCTCACTTGCTCCTCTTTATCCACCAATCGCATCAGTCCACATCATATAATACCCAATACCTCAAGTACAAGAGATTGCCGTGCAAGTCAATCCATAGTAGCCAAAGTGAATCCCCTATATTGCCATATGCCCTTGGCATATGACACGGTGAGTCAAATCGTTTTAAAATATGGCGATACCATACGGCATTGAAGGCTTATTCTAGGAAGTATTTCGAGTACTAAAATATTGGAATCGGAATAGAGTGGGTGCATCGGCAATCAGATGTCTGCATTCATGATTGGTTTGTCTGCGTGTGACGAAGGCCGAGATGTCAGACATTCGCGCATGTTGCGCGGCCTGCAATGGCATTTTGATGTCTACCGGCAGACCCAGTGTTTATCAGGAGATACATAAACATTGGAGAAGTAAAAAGAGGGATAGCGCAAGTTGTTGGTATTACAACATTTAATCTAAACTCATTAGCATAACGGCATCTTATTAGTCTTATTTGGGACTACTTGTGCACTGAGGGCCCGGAGTGAGGTTGCTCACAAATCATAGTGTTGAAAGTCCCAAAGTGGTCAATTTCTTCGGTGAAGGTTGTGAGTTCTCTTGGAACTCTGCTGGCTAATCCTCATATTATATAAACTGTGGATAGAAAGAAATTGCCCCCGCAGAATCACATTCGTTACACGAGGGGCTGTGCAAAAGTCAATCCTGTGATCAAGGTTAGTGTCCAACGCGACAGCTTGCTCTAGGTTTGTGGCCGCTTGACTACTATCGCTCCATAATATGATTTGCTATGAAGGCGTTCATGGCAATGAATTGAAATATTTCGAAAACAAGAATGTTGACCTCCATCGCAATAGAATGCAGGTGTATCTTCAGTAAGCTTTTGTGAAACTAAAGCGCAACGTGCGCAATTTAATAGATTTTCGCTTCAAATGAGTAGAATACATCGGTGCCCCATGCGCCTGCGAAGTGTGTGTTACGACCACTACCGTTAAAATCGCCACGCATTGACCCGCGACCGTTCCGTATTTTATGCCCCACTAGAAGTTTAGTAGAAATGTCGATTCTTTTATATTTGGTTATGTTGGCATTTTCTTACGTCGATGGCTAGTAAGGGATCCGGCGAATGTGATGCATGCTGTATCTGCACGTTTATCAAACAGCTCACGAAATAATCGAATGGCAAGCCGTAAATGCACGGCAGTTCATTCCAATGTATTTATAAATAAAGATAAATTAACAGCAAAGAAGCGGAATACATCATATCTGTTCGAATTCATATAGCTTTGCCAAGGTCTGAATTGTAATTTTTCAATCGTAGCATCAAACAGCACGAAGCATAATATCGATCTCTTCGTCTGTGGATAAGATGCACTCTGGTTTGATCCCGCAAAATATGGAGACAGAGTCCCTGCAAAACTCCTGTAGGCTCATTGCGCCACATTTGCTTTTGGGTTGCTCGCAAAGCTACATACTGAAACAACCAGGTAACGAGTGACCATTGAAGTGGTTGTAGGGGTGCGAGCGAGTAATTATGATGCAGCAGATCACGACTGATGCTAGGATACCGGAGGAGAGTCCAGGCTGTACACATAGAAGTACAATTAGTTTATAACTAATAAAAAATTTGCTATATTATCAATTAACTTCACTCAATGTGAAAAAAATAGTTAACGTCGGTAAAAGCCCTGCAGAGCGGATTACAGTCGAACTTGTCTTAAGCAGCCAGCCAAGGGACGACCTAAAAGTGGCTGCTTAAGACAGGTTGGCTGCTTAAGACAAGTTGACTGCTTACATACCCCGCACCATGTATATACATATGCAATGCAGTAGCATTGTATTGTATTTGCATGATGTATAAATAAGTATGATTACATATATGTATTCCCTTATCTTTAATATTTAGGAATGCTTTATTAAATGCTATTTTGTTTATTTTATAAAGTTTTAATGAAACTTTTCTAACTAAGAAACTAGGGAACAATTTAACCATGCTTATACTCGAAATAAAAGACAAATAACACAATGTACATGTACATAATTAAACTTTAATTATCAAACAATATTAAGCTGAGGAAAGCATTCAGTACTAAATTATATAACAGTAAAACAACATACCATACAAATAAAAGAGCATAGTCAGCTGGAGTGAGTTTATTGTATGTCACAATGAAGTTTATGTCTTATCTTAGTAAAAAATCACTTTGCACTGAAAAAGTCCTTAATAGTTGATTGCTTCACAGTTGAAGAAATTCTCATGTCTATGATTATGTCTTCCATGTCTAACGCACAAGCAAACAGTTTGCTTTCCCCTTTCATGAGAGCTAGTTCCTTAATTTGATTTACAAACACCCTGGCATCTGTAAGGTTGATTGTGTCCTTTTTAGTTTCTTCTTTCTCTTCCTCCTCTTCCTCCTCTCTTTGTTCATGTACAGTCTCCAGTAGTTCAGGAGCTGATTGGTCCCAGTTAGTCATGCTATAATCACATGTAGCAAGGTCTGCATCGACATCTAACAACTCCTGTATGTCACAATCAAAGACTTCTCTTACGATTTTGTGAACAGAAAGCGGAAGATCGTCCACATCAATTACATTTTCATTTTCCTGAATCTCCTCGGTAACACTTTCACACGATTTAAATCCACACCTAGCAAAACACTTCTGAATCGTTGATGCTTCTGTCTTCCTCCAAGCACGATCAATCCAGCAGATTGCCTGGAGCACATTCACATCTTTAATAATTTCTGGACCTGTCTTGGTTGGAAATGTCTCCATCTCTGCCAGGACATGCTGTAGCTGACGCTTCCTGTAATTCAGCTTGAGGGTCTGGATGATGCCTTGGTCCATAGGCTGAATCACTGATGTGGTGTTGGGTGGCATGAACTGAATCTTCACATTCTTAAGGGAGATATTAGGGTGAGATGGAGCATTATCCAAGAACAACAGAACCTTTCTGCTATTCATTTTCCTGTCGAACCATTTCAACCAGTCATCAGCAGGTTGGGTTGTCATCCAGGCCTTTTGGTTGGCATAATACCTGACTGGAAGCTGCTCTGTTGACATTGACTTGAAGCATCTAGGTCTTTTTGACTTCCCGATGACAAGGGGTTGTATCTTCTCCCCTGTCATAGATGCACAGAGTCCTACAGTTATCCTTTCCTTAGATCTCTTTCCACCAGCACATGTTTCACCTTTCTTAAAATAGGTGTTCTTAGTGGTATCCCTGTAGAAAAGGCCAGTCTCATCCATGTTGAATATGTCTGATGGTTGATATCCCTCACATATTGATGGCAGCTTCTTTACCCAGTCTGATACGACATCCATGTTGACTGCTGCTTTCTCACCGGACTGCTTCTTCAGTACGATGTTGTGATGACGTAAGAAACAGTCCAGCCATCCAGTCGATGCCTTGAAATCAGTTATGTCATGATCTTTGCTGAACTTCAGTGCCTTTTCTTTCAGAAGAGGGCCAGATACAGGCACTTGTCTGGAGGTTGCATCTAAAAACCAGCGGTAGCATAGCTCGTTGATCTCATCGTTTGGTGTAGATCGCCGAGGTCTTTTCAATCCGACATTCTCATTTTCAAATTCATCCAATATTTCTCGTTTTCTCTTAGCAATGTTCTGGATTTGTGTTCTTCCACAATTGAATTCTGTGGCTAGAACTCTGGAACTTTTACCAGCATCAAGAAGTTTGACGACTTTTACCCGATCTTCTAACGTGAGACAAGTTCGTTTTGACATGGCTGCGAACTGGAGCGATAATGGCGATAAGTTCTAAATGTCACATTTTAAAAGGTTGTCTAGTTCCAATTTGTAACATCAAAATCAGTTTGATATTCTATAATTCGTCAATTAAAATGAATTAAAACGTCTTACCTTTTAACTGCCGAATATAAAAAGATCCCCGCCGATAATTAATGCAGTCACTTTGTTCCCAAGGAATTGTCGGCCGTAAAGGTGCAGAAAACAAAAGTAGAAAGGTCACGTGACCGCTTATGTAATTTAATCTCGGTCGCTCATATCATTTGATTCTTTGTTTATGTTAATGATTTGCTAAACGGTGTGTTTGCTCAAACTGCATACAGATCAATAACTACCCGATGGCAATTAAATGCTTCGCTATGAATTGGTGACATCCATCAAAGTGTGCCGTGTACAAACAAAGCGTGCCGTGTGCAAACAGCGTCAGCGTCGTAGGTGTGATAGTAATTGGACCGGTTTGGTACAGGTAATTAACGGCCGTGCTCGATCAGCGGGTATCACCGGCTGAACATATCATAGTGTCAACACCTCTGGCTGGCCGCTAATTGCAGCTCAATTAAAGAAGGAATGAACCAATCAAGCTGGCCGCTGGCCGCAGAAGACAAGTGACCGCTGATTAGACGAAAATTATAGAGCAATTTGCTCGGGAGGACCTGAACACGACCGCTTACGGCAAGTGGCCGCTGTTAACAAGTGGCCGTTAGCACAAGTTCGACTGTAATTAATTTACTTTAGATGCATTGGCCAGATCAGCGACCGGATACGGATAATACTTTAAATACTTTACCATAGGAGCCTTAATTATAAACATTCAGCCCATGCTACTACACTATCAAAACTACGACCCGTGAAACTAAATATCCTACATCGGCGACAACCAGTTAATTGATAATAGCCACAATGCCATCCATAGTCTCGCTGAAAGCAAACACGCATCAATTCCCTTTTTAACTGTAGAAGATCATAGCGGAATGAAATGAATCTCTATATATCACGATTATGTCCAGGATAGTGTTCCATGGAACAATTTGCCGGTTATGACTATTGCTTTGTGCCAATAAATGTACACGCGATTTAACTACAATGGATGCGATGTGAATGTGGGCATACAGCTGAGGAAGCTGGCTTCGAGGAGAGCACAACATGTATATCCTAAGCTGTGAAATATTGAGAGCAAAATTAACAATTAATTTGTTCACACCTTAAGCTTGTTTACGCAAACAGCTAAGTGGTGCAACATGGACCTATGTAGCATCTTGGTCTTAGCAGTAATTGTTAGGGACACGCAATATCCATGCATACGCAGTGGACAACATTAGCCTCACTTGGATATAGTATGTTTGAATAGATACAACGCATGACTACAAGGCCAATTATTCTCGCGTCGACAACAAAGTCACTCTTGAGAAATGCACATAGGCAACTTGATCTCCTAGCTGTACAAGAATATTATCAACCTGCAACTCGAAATATAGGTGCCAGTCCGTATCAACTGTCGTGTAGGTTTTGATTGCAATGTCAACTAGCCATGTAACGTTGAGTGGTTATAGATCAAAAGCAGATCACCTAGAGACGAGCGTCTATATCACTATTATATTGCCTTGTGGCATAACGTGTTGATTTTCTTTGTCAACACATTCTAACGACCAACCGCATTTTATAGAGATAGGTTGCACGTCACTCCTCGAGCCGCTTTAGCACTGGCGCATAAGTGCCTCAGATGTTCTCACCAGCGACATGTCGCATAGAACCGGAAACGCAATGAGGAAGGGAGAACGGGGGCAGAGTTCTTCAAACGGATATTACACTGACAAGGTTGATAAACTAGGCGTACTTCAAAGTTGCTTTCAAGTGTCTATGCCATTACACGGATTATTGTCAAAAAGAGGCCTTACGTAGAGTCACTTTTGGGTACTTTTTAGTCATTGTATCTCATTGGTCAGTTTCACATTTTCCGAAGATTCGGCGCCATATTTTTTGGGTATGCTTATCCGTTTAACACCTCTTTTCACCAGAACTTAAGTATATTCTCTTGCTTAACATGGAAATGAAGCCTTCGATTACGCGCAACAGTCACATGGCGTGGCATGGAAAGACTTGTGCGCTCTGCTGCTTAATGGGTCTTGACTGTTTTGTCAATGTGCCTGCCGGGGCGGGGAAACATTTTGCTCTACGTCGTTAGCAACTGCTCTCCATGCAATGCTTGAAATAGGTCAGGGTTCAACACCAATGGTGGTCCGCATGTCCGGGACAAGTGATTTGTCATGTCAGACAAGTGACTTGCTAAGTCAACTTGTCCAACCGGATGAGTGATTTTTATGAGCCGGGCACTCATTCTACAACACCCGATTTGTTGTTTCACACTGAGCAGCACCCTTAATCACACAGTCGGCGAGAGAATCAGACGGACAACTGGTCTCTTTAACTGACTGTATTAAGTAAACACACTATCATGCAGCTAAGCATTAAAGCGCTTGTGGTGGTGCCAATTTGAATTTTTGGAGACGTATCACAAGCCAGTTTCATGAGCCAGACGCGCGCACCTAAGGTCAATCTGTGCATTGATTGGTCAAGCAGGGGCTGTCACGAAGATTAACGAACGTGTCTAATGAATATTCGGACGCGCAAGTTTTAGACATTGTCTTGTCTTAGACTCTAGGGCAAGAAGCGTAGCGGAACCCCTGCAGTCTGTGACGCAGACTATTATGACAGAGCAATTAACTCAGTCCGAAACGTCACGACAAGAATCAGTTACAATTGACTGATTACACGCTAATTCTCACAGATTGTTAATTAAAGATGCAGCATTCTAATTTCGTTTTCAGTTGTGCTGTTTCGGAAGTGACGTCGATATAACCAGGTAGAATTAAGCAAGTTTCGAACCTTCAGGATGCGTGTCTCATTTGTTTTCCACCACACCAAGTGATCGAATACTTGCTTATCTGTTGCGATATGCCTCTTTGGTACTTTGGCCTTTGGAGCACCGTAACACACCCATGATGTCGCACCGAGTATGCTTCATTTTCTGGCACTTTGGTTACTCATCATCGTCGTCCATTACGGCACTGGCCTTTATGTCAACCACTGGAGCATTACAGGACGATTTTCTCCGTGATGGATCAGAAATGAATGGCTCTGGCTGACATCTCTATTGCCTTTTGATGGTTAGTTTCGTCCAGTCTCTTTTCAAGACACAGACAAATAATTTCTTCCTTATGCAGATGCATGACAGGTTATGGTCTTGATGATTTCTAATGTAAGAGAGCGGGCTCACTACAACTGCATATAGCTAAGGAATCGTGCTGTATATCACGGAATACATCTCTTTGGAGATCTTGTTGAGTTTACCCCGAGGCAAATATATTGCCGCCGCATGCACCGTGAATTCTGCATTGGGATTCAGACACACTTTTCATACGCTTCTACAAGAGAAAAGAGATCATTCACGTACTAGATAACTAGATAACGGCGGAAATTGGCTTCCAATTATCCAAAATGTGAATAGTGCCATCAATGTTTAAATATTCGAATATGCGAGTTTATCGAACGAATATACAAATGGTGACGGGGATGAGTAATTTACGATATTAATGTGCATACAGTTCAAAAGTACTTCAAGCATGTAAGGCAGTTGTATTGGTCCCTACGATATAAGTTCTGAATAGAACTGGACGCATGCTACAGCTACGATGCCGTTACAGGTAGATGCTAGCCTAATAAGATAAATTTCGATAAAGTAACAATCTGCTACATTATTCTAACGCGTGATTACAAGCCCAGTAGATTATCCTTTAATTGCGCTGCCGTGCATGACTAAGCAGGACGTAGATATAATATTTTCACATTTTGATTAAGCACAAATATAAAATCAAGTACGATTATGAAGGAACCGAAGATAATCCTCTCTTTTTAACAATTGGGGCGACAGCGATACACAAGGAGAAGATGGAAAAAAACACGTTGTCAACGTCGGATGATATGAAAACCTTTTCATTAAGGATTTCCCTCTTTTTAGATATCTGATGCATGACGAACTGTTTAATACAGATAATCAACGACGCTGTAAAACGGATTCAGAGGGTTGGAATAAATGAAATATTTGTCGATTTTTACAAGTAACATAACAACTCAATAAGCTATTGAGTACTACAGTATCAAAATAAAAGTGTTCGATGAAGTCGCGACACACCACCACCTCCTAGCTTTATATTATCGCGCTGTGGTAAATGTGGCACTTGACTGTTTTTAATGATCTCGAAACAGAAGAATAAAATGCTGTAGTTGGTGTTGTTAAGGCTTGCAGATATATGTGAAGTCTTGTTTTAATGTTTTAATCGATTTGGATATATTTTATTAATTATTCGATTATCTAAATATGCAACTCCAATGGTGATGGGCTAATCATTCTCATCCGATACACTTGTTCAATGTATACTTTGTAGTCCCTATCAATATTGGATGCAGTCAGACCTTTCTCGCAATTAAATCTCTAAATCATCCAAAGCGCTACGCTACTCTCTCTTAACAAGTGATTTAGACACATTGAATGTTTAATGCAACCGGTACATTTTTGTTATTCATTTATTTCGTGAGACAATATTTGACGTCGTCACAGCAGTGCACAGAAGATAAGGTAATATTCAGACCGCGCTGGGGAAGATTCCGTCGTGCTCCATTTATAAACTTTTTTCAAATGTGCTATTCCAATTTGCCCTGACAGTTTCCAATTAATAGATAAGGCACAGTGGTTTGTCGCATGCATAGAATATTAATTTCCCAACAAATGGCTGCATTCTTAGTAGTTACAATATGATGGAGGAATAGATGCGCCTTTGTTGTAAAATGTTTCTGTGGGAAAATGATTTACATTAGCTGATGAATCAGTGCAGCACTGATTTCAACGCTGCCGTAGCGAATACAGGATATACAATATGGCTACGGATGCGAGTTGCCGCACCTGATACGGTTTTGGCTTAGCAACATTAGCACGACTAGCTGCCGTCATTGTTGGC
>CM067357.1:48414599-48469599 GCA_034190875.2 Urechis unicinctus
CATGTTCAACTACCTGTTTTATCGGTTTCTCCTTATGTATTTTGAAACTCGTAGAAGGTCCTGTCAAAGTGTTTTGCATTTGTCAATGTATCTTTTTAAGTGTCACATTTATACAATATAACTCCGCAGCGCATGTCGTTCTATGACAGCTGTGTTAATATAATCAGAAACGTTGTTTTGATATCATTGGTCGCTTTATTTCCATATATTACGTTTCTCTACTGAACAGAGGAAATAATTTGCATATGATGAATCTTGATGACACATGGCGATCAAACTGACTTCATGTTGGAATTGATCAGAACGTTGTTTCTCAAATACAGCTTGAGCCATTTCAAAATCTATCTTGTGAAGATACCTTGAAAACCTCGACGGTATGTATTGTATTCCTTCTACTAGCTATCCCGAATGAATCACAGGCGCACACATGTTATTGGTGTAGAGGGAGGCAATAATGTAATGCAGATGAACGCTTATACTCTCAGTGATATGGAGTCACCTTTGATATATACACAGATTAGACTCAACAGCATATCAAGTTTACCTGTGTACGATATGCTAATGCGATAAGCGATATATATATATATATATATATATATATATATATATATATATATATATATATATATATATATATATATATATATATATATATATATATATATATATATATATATGATATATATATATATATATATATATATATATATATATATATACATATATATATATATATATATATATATATATATATCTCTATATCTATTATATTAGATATATATATATATATCTATATATCATATCTATATATATATATATATATATATATATATATATTCATATATTCATATATGTATGTCCAACCACGCGATTAACACAGATATATCACTCGGCGTTATTGGCGTTGTATTGCATATGTTTTTGCTTCATTAGGTGAGAATTATCTAAGGGTATGGTGCCGGATAGTGCAGAAGGTGATAATATACTATCTGAATGATAACAAATGTATCAGATACAATTAATGCAATATAGCATTGTTTGTGGCGATTTCACGGTAATTTAGCTCAAAAATAGCTTTTAAGTCGTTCACAACCCATTGAACCTCTTAACCTCACAACTAATAATTGAGAAATATGGACTAAGATAGGCACTCTCCTGGATAGGTAGCCTTATGAAAGTGGTCCTCTGAAGACAACTGAAACTAACACTGTAGTATTCGGGAATGCAAATAGTTGCACGCATTGATGCCGACCTTCCAATACACTCATTTCAATGGTTAAATATCCGACCAATGTTAATCCGATCCAGCGAAACGCGCCAACTGATGCTCTATTCTACCCGTGAGCAACAACGACTGTGGCATTTGCCAGCTAAAGAATGTACGTCTATATCAAATAATGTCGACAATTGCATAACCTCGATTTTCACTCAAGGCAATCAGAGCAAGAACTGTTGCTATGACATTGAACTCTGCAAGCACGTTACCATATCAGCTAATTGTAAAGAACATTCGATGGCTACATGATGTTATCTCAGTACGCAAACCGAAATGCACCTGTGTCAATGCGCTATCTAGGGATATCTTGATTGCTCGCGGCGAGAGTCACAGTTGGATGACAATACTATATTCCACCTGGATGTATGGTGAGATTACAGGTCCAAGTCACGACACAGACAGATGGCAGCGACAATTAATTCCACATAGTGACGCACGTATATGATCCTCGTGCCGTCCTCCCCACGCCATGGGGACACCGGTGGCTTTATGCAGTGAAATGTCTGTCAAGGTTTCTTGTTGGGAACATTTATTGTATTGCATTAGTTTTTTTAACAAAGCCTTATCTGAGATCAACACCCTCTTCAATGGCTTACTCTGCAACATATGGTGGCACTCTGTGTTTTTATCTCTATTGAGGTAGGGCGACCTCTAAAAAACGCCAACGCATCAACGTTTCGATCTTCAACAATGTCTCATTATGTTTTGCCTGGCAGTGGGTAACATGTGCAGATTAAAGTTGGGTACAAGCCGGAAGCGTACACGATAACGTATGCCCAAATTGTGCATAGGCGACCGTTCCTTCTTGCGCCACGGCGACATGGTTTGCACACAAGATGATTTGTGATCAGTTCTTAAATGCATATTTACGTATATCTGAAAATTGGAGTTTAGTTGAATGAAGCAACGCTTTGAGTTGATATTATACTATCACTTCATCCCTGAACAATACCATCTTTACAAATGACAGTAACATGTTACCCTAAAATCAATAAACGCCTCGTAGCATTCTCTTGTGAGCCTGTTGCAGACTGCATCCAGTCTTCATAGACAATCATCGTATGCACGGTAACCGAGGTAAATTTTTGTCAGCTATGTCTGCCAGGCAGGTGTTGTTACTTGGCAAGAGATCGTCAGCAAATCACATGCTTTCAACTTTTTCCATCGCCAATATCCGGCCATAAGAATTTCTAGTTATCAAAGACGCAATCTTATCATGTTGCGATCAAATCAGAAAGCTATTCCGGTACTTCACCGCATTAAAAGTGAAATATGAAACCAACCTGGTTCTAATGAGAAAGATCACATAAAGCAACCATTTATGAAAGTGGAGAGGGTTGGTTATTGATTGATTAAATACCTCTTGCAGTTGGTGATAAGACATTAATCATGACGCCTTATAATGACGCCCTTCCCCTGCTGCTTTCGTTGCTTAGTAGGATCATCATTTAGTCAGTGTCGTGTAACCGATTTATTCTGGTGGATTAGAAGTAACAAATTTGGTTGGTTCATTTACTGTGTCTTACTTAATTTGATTTGACAACAGCGACGTCATTTTACTGAATGCTTACCGGACACAGAGATTACTCATGCTGGCGGCATGTGCTGTCAACAGGTACCGATCTCATTTTATTAAATCCGGAAATATCCTAGTTTTGTCTTCTAGCTTTCAACATCTTGTAAACACGGTTCGCGGAATACGTGAATAAGGAAATCCGCAAAAAACCTTAACATTATATGAATGAAACTAACCAATTGAACACATGCTCTGCGTATTTATTCATCAGAAGATTAATTGATCATAACATTGTACCTGCAATCGAATACTGTTGTCATTAACTTCTCTTCAAAGCCACTCAATGAACATTTATAACCATTAATAAAAAATTTTCAGCTATCGAGGCTTGATTCTGTGCAATTATGAGGACAATAGAGCCAGACTGGAGCTGCATAGAAAATACGTATTCATGTAGTAGAGTCACCCTGAAATAGTTATGGGAACAATTAGGTCACATTTCCCTGATTGATGCCCACAACCATCGGCTTGGAAAATAGGAATTGAACTCTTTTCTTTTTACAGGACGATAAATATGATTCCCACTAGAAACATGCCTTGTTCACTAGCTAAGGTGGGAATTGCCTTGATTTGACATAATTGCGAGTTGAGGTAAAACAAAACCCAGCAGATGTCACATGTTGGTATTCAAATGGCTTCGCATGCCACGGAAATATTCAATATTCATGAGAACGACGTCGGCAGCCATTCGTTTTGTGAGAGCGCATTGGTAAAAACACCTGCGCCTGTACTTGTAGAAATAGATTTGTTTTTTACAACACACTGATGTTGATTATTTTTACGTTAAGTGGTTAACAGCCTAGTAGGTTTGCCAATAATTTTATCCTTTTAGTTCAGTGACTGAAATGACAACACACAGATGGTGCATGTACAAGTGACAAAAAGCAATGAAGCTGCCACAGGTACAAAGGAGTAAATTATCCGTGTTGTTTAAAGAATTAATTTTGATATTGCTGCACAGGTTATTCAGAGCAAGTTATTTGTTTCCACATGTTATATGTATTTCATTTAATAGCAATTGGCTTTTTGTCGGTTGCATAGCGACTTTATTATTACGGATGATCTAAAATCATTGACACTGTCGCCCTCATGATAACGCGCCTAAATGGAATAGAATTAAGAGGTTTTTACCAAGCTTTATCATGTGTGATTTTGTTTTCGTAAACAGTTTTGGTCCAAGGTATGCTTTTAATCTAATTTGTGGTGTTATCCACGCAACCATAATTGTATGTACTTTTTTCACAGAATCACTTGCAAGAAATAGCACAATATTCTGAAAGAGGGCAAGTGTTCACTGTCCAATCGAGTCAAAGTAACTGAATTGAATATCAAGGCCAAAGGTTATCAAAAGGTACCTGTTCTTTTTATAAATACCTTATGAAGCTGAAATCCGTCTCATATTTAACGTGGATCGCAATCACGAGTATCATTCGATTAGGACGTTTTTGGAATATAGATCGATGGTATTCTTTGTCATACGACGCAATCAGATTTCTTATTTTTTTTATGCAGCATGCATGGATTATTTCACCAAATAGCAAACCATCTTGATATTTCCATCATCGCCATGTCATTATCGTTGAATCGCCGCTAACCATTAAAAATACTAAAAAGGATATTGTCAGACCATTTATTTACATTAACGATCAATTCATCAATCCATCAATGCTCAGTTTCCTATTAACAAAATCACGAGTCTATGCAGGACTTTCTCGAACAACCTACGCATTATCAGCTCACGAGTATCCACATATCACACGGAACAAAATAATCTGTGATCTCTACTTTCTTAACATTAAAATTGCACATAGGGAACGAATTATTATTGAGCCTTTTCGAATAATATTGTCCTGCACAGCAGCATTTTCAAAAACACTGTATGTAAGGCTATTAGGCGTTCATCCGTGAATACGCACTCGGTGGGTACTGTGAGGGAGGCAGAGTTGTAAATCCAGTACAATCGTGCTGATAAATACAACGTGTCTCTGACACATGAATGCCCACGGGACCAAACGAGTAGAATACCTGGTAGTTTATGCTCTGGTTACTGAGATGACAATGTAGGGAGTACTAGAATTGATGGTGCTGACAGTACAACCTGTTTATTTCACATCGATTGCGCTATCATAAATGTGCATTTTTGGAAGAGATAGTGACAGATAAGGTGTTGGATTGCTAGAGCCCCACCTTGGCGAATTCAATCGAGTTGAAAAGCTCCAGTATAATTTAACGACTGCGGCGAAACTGCGCTTGGAAGCGCTAGATAGATAATACATATGATGCAAAAGACTTGGTGACACTATATCTGGGATTTAGTACACCCTAAAAACATGCTAGATGTGCAGACGACATTTAAAACAAGCACCCGTGGATGCCTCGATTAGAAATTATTTTGGGATATATACGACTAGTCTAATAATTAAGTGCCCTATATTTCCATGCTTTGTTCCTTTACAATGGCGCATTTGATCTGCCTTCGAGTACTGCCGATATAGCGGGTAACGTAAATACAGATAATTGGTCCGCTCAAAGCTGACAAGCCTATGTTGCACCTGTAGATTTGTAGACATACAACCAACAAATGTTAATATGATATTTGAATGTCCGTTACATCACCAGTACAGACTAAGCTAGATCAACACAGGAAGCGCGACTGCGCATGATAGAGAAACAAGTTTGTTTCATGCAAAAGTAAAATGCATAGTTTACAACTAAAGTAATCTACAGCACCCGCCAAACCCCATGCGACGAACAGCTACTTCCTTCCGCTTTAGGGATTATAAATATACACCAGCTGTACTCATCAGAAAACTGCTTCTGTTGGACTGGTATTACTATAGCATGTAAGGTGAACAGCATGCTAATTGACATACGGATATTAGTAATCGATTACTTTACTTTAACTGTTCATTGTTAATATACACGGCCTCTTAGTGGTATGGAACGGTAGATCAACTTATACCCACCTTACCGACGGCGACTGATGTCACATGTTGCAGAGCGCACAGACGATTGCCAACACAAATCAGCATGGGTCGAGGCAAATGCTTGACGGTATTGTTTCATAACAATATGTCCTTAGTTGATGTAAATCACTCAACCATTGAATTGAAAATCGAACAAATGGATCATCCATATACAACAACTGGGATGAGGCCATACCAAGGCTTAGGCTCCTCAGCTGGACCCTCTTTCGAGCTTAGGCTATTCAGCTGGACCCTCTTTCGAGCTTAGACTCTTCAGATGGACCCTCTTTCGAGCTTAGGCTCTTCAGATGGACCCTCTTTCGAGCTTAGGCTCTTCAGATGGACCCTCTTTCGAGCTTAGGCTCTTCAGATGGACCCTCTTTCGACAATTTTGTGAACACATCTTCGAGAGCACCACGTGGTACAGATGATTGAGATAGCATAAATGACCCAAGCGCCTGATTCTATCAATTAAGTCATATACCGTGCTTGGCATGGAAGATAAGCCAACCATTGAAGGTCAAGCAGTCTCTCTGGTAGCCGCTAAATACGACGCATTGCTAAACCCTGCATTGGTTGTTGCATATAAGGTTGCTGAGATTATCAAGACACGTCTGCAAATAGCAATAAAGACAATCCAAGAAGTAATCGCCTCTATATTTCGCCGTATGCTACCGCTTTATACGACTGGTGATTTACTTATATTACCTTGTTTTTGTTGCTGTAATTCTGTGGAAACTCACATTCGTACACATGAAGACATTCAAAAATACATTTGACTTAATGGCACATTGTTTAACATCATCGTATCATAGTTATTGTTAAATTGCCTAGTTGACTTAATGATTACCCGGAACATACACCAATGCATGTCACTAACCGAGTCAAATTCGAGTGCAGTGATGTGTAATGACGTTATGGAGGGTTTGTCCACATGATCTAAGCCAGGGCTCGAAACTAACGCCCGTCCGCCCGCCAATGGCGAGTCAAAATCGGCTCGGGCGGGTAGAAATTACAAAACTGGTCGCCCGGGTGGCGAGTCAACAAATTGTATTAAGTTTTTATGATGCGCCCGCTCGCAGCACGTTCTGAAGCGCCCGACCTTTGATTTAACACGCACTTGAACCCCGACTGAGAACACCAGTGATTGTTTACTCCAAACGCAGCGAGTATATATTTAGAGGGTCTCTGGTCTTCATTGTACAGTTGTAGTATTAAATATACCGATTTGGACACCTTATACGACTTTATCGATGTCCGGTTGGTATTGTTAATTGGGCGCTAATATACCGTCGCTCACTTAGCTGTCGACTTGTTCATGACGCATCCTCATTCATATGTTTTCTGGTCTTTTATATATAATATAACTGTGTTTTATTCAAACAATTTCATTCTTCCATTACCATATCCGAAATCGTAAAAACACTCCTCACGAGCAGCCGTGAATTTGTTGTGATAGAATTGTATTAGAGTGCTTGCTTATCTTTGCAGCATGTGTCGCTGTTGGCCAGGATGTGTCAATTTATTGTTGTTTTTTCATGTAATAATGTAAGTAGGTGCACAGTGGTATGTGACAGGAGCTCGCGCTTTCAACTGGTCAGCGCGTCTCGATCCGGCGCGTGCTGTCAACGTGTCACGTCATGACACGGGCGAAACGTCGGTCGCTGCGTAGCGTCGCGCGTTGCGTTTGGGTCTCGGCGAACTTATGTGGATAAATAAGGCTTCGTTTGATCATGATTAATCATCAAGCTCTGTTCTGCGAGTCGACCAAGTCAAATCGTCAGCGTCCAATCCCCAATATTTCTACACTATGAGGCATTTCGTTGAAGGGACCAAGCTCCCCAGCCGAGTAAGCGCAAGCTACCAGAAGAGCTAAGGCTTCAAAGTAAAGAATATGAGAAAAAAAGAGGTAGGAAATGGAATTCTAGCTGGCTGAAAACAGACTGCAGAGAAGAAAGAGGTTGGCTGCGACACGATGAAAAGCAAGATGTAATGTTTTGCGATTGCTGCAGAACATATGCAACCAAAGATATGCAGCTGTCAGAATATGCTTTTAGATTTTGGTGATCAGGCAGCAGCCAAACTCGTTGAACATTTCAGTGTTGTACTCTCTGGTGCAGGTGTTGACACTGCATATATCCCAGACCAGTGGGCAATGCTTAAATCACCGGTGAGCTGATGCTGAATAAACCTATTTATCATTTGTGTTATGTAAATAATCATTGCCTATAGTATGCTCATATGTCTTGTGCAGATTCTCACAGACAGCAGCAGAGGTCCAGGAATTGACTAGATGTCCTGGGCAAGCATCAACAGGGCACATATGACAGACAGTTGTGATGTAGTAGCCCTCATGGACCTCATTCTAACCCTTCCTGCCTCTACAGCTTTGTGAAAGAGGATTCAACATATAAAATGACTGGAGGTCCAGTCTTGGCGCAGACTCCCTCAACGACCTGATGACTGTGCTTCTTGTGTCACCCCTACCGCTGACTGCAACCCTGAGCATGCTATAGAACTGTTATAGATTACTTGCACCTGGTATTGACGCTCCAGTTACAAGGAAAACATTCGATGTGAAAGTGAGGAGGAGGATGGACCAGAAGAGGACTTTGTTTACATTGGTTTGTCCAGGGCACTCGAGGCCACATACCAGAAAGACTGTTGTTAAGTAGGGTGTTATTGTTGTGTGTATTACATGTTCTTACCCGAGTGTCATGTTTTTAATGCTGTGTTTATCAAGTGATTGAATGTGGTGCAATTTTATTTTATTTTTTGCTAGTGTATATTGTTAGTTATATTATGCGGGTTATGGGTAAAAAAAATAAAGTATTCATAAATATACATAAACTTGTGTTGAATTTTGTTGGCTGGTGGAATTTTTTCTGGGCCGGTGGATTTTGGGAACTACCAGCCAGGTTGGCTGGTGGCAAATTTTCTTAGTTTCATGCCCTGTAAGCAATAACAAATGTGATGTCAAAGCGAATCAGTTTTATGGCACCTACCAGGCCTGATAATAAAAGGCAATATAAGCGTAATGATCATCTTGATTGTAGATCACGATATTATTGCAGCTGCGGGACATTTGACTTCTGACGATCTATTCGGTGACCGAAATAAATGGGTGGTGCAAAGCTAATGTTAAAAGAATAATAATATAGATATAGAGATATATATATATATATATATATATATATATATATATATAGAGATAGATAGAAGAGAGAGAGATATTAGAGATAGAGATATATAGAGAGAGAGAGATACATCTCTCTAGAGAGAGAGGGAGAGATCAGAGGAAGAGAGAGGGAGAGATATAGAGGGAGACAGAGAGAGAGAGAGAGGGAGAGAGAGAAAATCTCTAGAGAGAAAGAGAGAGATTCTCTAGAGAGATCTCTCTCTCTCTCTCTCTCTCTCTCTGAGAGAGAGAGAGAGAGAGAGATCTCTCTAGAGAGAGAGAGAGAGAGAGAGAGAGAGAGAGAGAGAGAGAGAGAGATCTCTCTCTAGAGAGAGAGAGAGAGAGAGAGAGAGAAAGAAGAGAGACGAGATAGATGAGGTCACTTGTCGAAGGCGTCAGGGTCAACCAGGAGAGAGATCGACTATAATGATTATTAAAGAGAAACCATACTAGCAAGATAAACATCCGTCCCTAGAGGACTGGTAGAACAAATGATACATCCATAGATATATATGTTAAGGCCATATACGTGTTCTATATATATATAAGGGATATATAATTTTGCCTATATATATATATTCAATAAACAATCGTATACTTGTATATATATATATATATGTAGATATATCCCATATATATATATATATATAGATATACATCTCCTTTTCTAGTGTTATGTGCGTCCATCATGATACCAGGTTCCGCGTCGCCAATCTTGGACGTCAAGATAAATGAGGTCACTTGTCGAAGGCGTCAGGGTCAACCAAGGGATATCCGTCGTTAGATCGGACTATAATGATTATTAAAGAGAAACCAGCTGGGCTTACTAGGCAAGATAAACATCCGTCCCTGGCCCGGACTGGTAGAACAAATGAAGGGACATCCATCACCAGTAAGGTATGTTAAGGCCAATACAGACGTGTTCTTCTACAGTTCGATGTGTCAGGCTATAAGGGAATGTCATTCATAATTTTGCCTCAAAGGACCCGCTGTTTATTAAACATCCCATCACCTTATTCAATAAACAATCCGTATTTGTACTTGTAAGTATCTTAGGCCGCGTCCGTCATTAATTGCGCTATGTAGACAAAACTTGTAATCCCATTTAGAACTTCCATTCACATCTCAAAGGTAAATATGCGTTCACGACTGTAAATGTAGTGCTTGCGTGCGATATACGAGTAAGGTGTGTTATGAGAGGGTTAGATCGGTGCTGTAAAATGTATCTTGCATTTCTGTGACAACATAGTTTGATCGATCCAAGTAGACAATTTGTAATGGAAACACTGTATTACTATTTAGAATCGCTCTCCAGCAATTACACATAAAAGCGATACAAATGAGCCCTAAGACACTAAATTTTGTACCGTTGGTGCAAGAGAGAATGATAGAGAGATAGAGAGAGAGAGAGAGGAGAGAGAGAGAGAGATATAGACAGATGGACGGGATAGATATACATATAGAGGGGGATATATATATATAGATACGTAGACCGACAGTGTGTATACAAAACTCTTAGATATAACGCCGTATTCAGATCTCCTGCGGGCTTGCTTCTCCTCTCTGACGTCACATTATATATATCAAATTAATCTGTGTTTGGGCGAATAGTGACTCCCCTGCGCTTTAGTGGAGCGTGCTTATCCAAAGCGCATTTGAGCATAGCGTAATACTTGTTGGAATGATCATCGAGGCTTGCCTCGCACGATGGTTTTGCCTAGCTTCCAATACGTTATTTTTATTCGCGGATGGCATTCGGAGTTTTCACACTAAGTTCCATGTGTATAGCTGCATGGTCAAAAATAATACCGTGAGGAAAGATGGAGATGTCACTTTCATTGTCGTCGTCTGTTCGTGTGATAACGAGGTCCAAAGTTCGTCCATGACTATGTGTTTATCCGTGAACATGTTGCACCAGATCAAACGACAACAAAAGCTCTTTAAACTGGGTTGCCACGGTGTTATCAGCAACATCGACATGGTAATTGAAATCTCCAATAATGAGCAGATTTTCCTGGGACAACAATTGTTTTCCAGGAAAGCTATATATATGTATATATATACAAATATAAGATATATATATATATATATATAGATATATATATATATATAGAATATATATATAGATATAGAGATATATAGATACTTATATATATAGATATATAGATATATATATATATATATATATATATATATCTATATATATATATATATATATATATATATATATATATATATATATATATATATATATATATATATATATATATATATATATATATATATAAATATGCATATATATATATATACATAAGCAATCATACCGGGGTCACTGGATTGAAACTTGAGGCAGACGATCGTACATACTTAACTGGCAACAGCACCAACCTATCATAAACCTGAAGCATGAATCGGCTCTTATCGTTGATTGCAGTCACAATTGTGGACAGTAATTTTGTCTTATCTCTTACCGTCAATTTTTCAATTTTGCTGTATTTGTGTACAACCGCTAACGAACACACGAGAGTCCTGCGCCGATATCAAATATTACAGCTAAATTCATGACTTAACTAGAGCAGTACACTCCACAGTTCTATTGGCATCACATGTTTATCGCTATCTGCAACTGCACTTAGGTCGTTATAAACTGTGTGATATGGCTAGTCATCCACCGATGGCTGGGCTACCAACCCCAACAATGAATTGGTCATCATCAGACGTTAAACGAGAGCTTGCTCGCTTCAGACATCTTTGTCAATCGATGTTACACGGACCACTGACTGATTTAGAAGAACCAAAGAAAAACTGTTAACTTCTCCTGCGGATAGGAACAGAGAGATGCGAACTTGTTGAGAGCTGGGAAATGACTGGAAAAACCATTCACGGCTATTCGGACAGAAATGAAGAACATGTGAAACCTAAGCTAGTGTTTCAAATCGCGCGTTTTAAGCTACGCGGACTCAGCCAGCATTCAGGAGAATCTGTAGATGAATTCATTTCTAAGGCACTGTAGCTTGCTATGGACTGCAACTTCAACGACATATGCTAGATGCCGTGATACTTGGCTCAGAGCATATACAATCAAAGCTGCACAAAAAGGATGATACTCTGACCCCAGACGAAGATATCAACATTGCACGCACTGACGAGGCCACTCGACATCAACTAAACAGCTTTTGGAGAAAGAGTGGGAAGTACATACAATGTCAACTGCACTTCCCAGTAACTAACATTCTGGTCGTCAGAAGTTCCCTACCAACACACTCACCAGTAAACCTACACACAATGTCACAACAACAACAAACACATCCAAGGTATGATGTACGAATGTGCAGCAAGTGTAGAACCACTTGAAGTACATGTGTCTATATGGGCTCCAAACACCAAGACTAAGGAAATTGATGGAATCGAAAAAACAGACGTTATTTGAAATTCATACAATTTCACGGGCAGACGACACATCACGTGATAGAACTATCGATACAGCACAGAGACGTAATAAAAAAATGCATGTGCAAGTTTACAACCCGAAGTGTCACAGAAATGTAATTCCAACTAGCCTAAAGCCATCACTTACCCGCATCACTGCATTTGGTGGAGGTGTAATCAACGAGTTTATAGGTTCCCTAAGAGAGCTCACTCGAGCCTTCTGCACGTAGAAAATATATGAAGACACCACCTGTTAGCCGAAGCGTTATTGTCATAGCGTCTTGTCAGAGCGCCTCTTAAAACCACGTGAGATTCCCTGTTTAGTTTGGAGCTCGACCAATTGGATGACTCTATATCTTTAACAGCCGCCGAACCCCGAGATGTTGGATCTAGGGTCCCATGTGCTTTTTTTTATTTCATGGTGCCGTCGCCTTATGTCGGGGTGTCTTTCGTGTAATCTCATGATCGTCACGCAGCTCAGCGTAGCGATAAACTCTTCGCTTGAGCCCTTCACATAACCCTGACATGCCAAAAATGTTAATGTCGACCCCAAGCCAGTTCCCTCGCTTCAGACAGTTATTAACCATCTAAAACTACCATCCACAGTGCGGACATGATAGATCGAGGATCGTAAACTACGCGGACGCTATTAGAGGCGAACAGTTTTTCATAGGGGTACCCCAGACCGGGTTATTTGTCAAGGGGACATTTATTTAGTAGTGTACTTGCTATTTTCCCTATTTGAAAGCCTGTTGTGCGACGAGTTTTGGCAGCGATAAGGCTCGGCGAAACGGCATTTTTCCCGTTCTCATCAATCGCAATAATGTCAGCCCAGTATTTCTTTTGTTTGTGTCACTGTAGCGCCACCTTACGGTTGCAATGTATTATCATTAAGGAAGCAATCACCGCAGAGCCACTCGAAGTGAGACCTCTTTGGTGTAAAGAACAATGGTTTAAAACAGGAACAAGCGTGTAAGGCAACAATTCTATGTGGCAAAGAATCGAGGGCCTGTCGTTATTGGGCTACCAACCATCATAACAGGAAACACTTAATACACACAGCAGAGACATTTGGTGACCTAAATGAAATGGTGCCTGCATCAACTTAAAGCCAACAAACCACCCGATGATGCATCCGCCATACCAACGCCGCCAGAACCTCACGGTCCAGCCGCAGGAGAACCCATTAGACGCTCAAACTGGGTGATCAAATCCTAGAAAAACTTGACCTTTGACGTTTTCTTTTCTTCATCAGAAGACGGGAGTAGAGAATTCGACTTCCGTTATATTCTCACGTTGTTTTCACATCGTTTAAGCTGATTTTGTCATTGAAGTATATTGACATTTTTTACTTGGCTCCATAACATTTAACATAAGCACATAAATCGAACTCAGGGAAAGGTTACACAGAGTACTTGGGCGTAGTGCGATATGTGTTGTCAGTGATATTGTAGTTTCCAACACAGATGATTTGCTTAGAACTATTGGCTACGTTGTAAATATTCACATCCGCTGAGCTATCACAGTTTCCAATTAACTACTGTGAAAATGACAATTAAAACAGCGTTGTTCGCGAAGGCCTTGAAACGACACCCAGTGAGTGTTTATACAAAACGCTAACTCATAAACAGAGAGACATCTCCAATAGCAATCCACTAGCAGAAGATGACACATCAGCTTAAATAATTAGCGGGTAGTCAGTAGATACAATTCGTCAGCAATGTAGCCATTGTATTAAGGCAAATTCATTCACTATTAAAGTTGAAAAATAAACCGATTGAACTAGTTGACTGAATGAAATGTCCCGGACTATACCTCGATGAAACATAATAATATATCCGAAATAACCACTAGTAATTGCCGATGTTGGTTAGTGTTGAAACAAGTTATTCTACCGATAATAACCCTCAAGGCCATGTTGTTTAAAATAATTCATAAACTTGTAACCTTCGGCATAAATTGTAAATCGAACATCCAACCACGTACCTATGCAACACAAAATATCTATCTTATGTACACACCTAATACGTCTCCTGTATTAGTCAAACCATTTCCGTTCTTCAGGTTTCGCCAAATATGGAATGATTAGGGCAACCGTTTGCTCATCATAACTTCTCTGTCCCTTGTTGATTATATGTTTGGAAATGGTAAGTGTTTATTTAAGGCAAGTTGATGGAGGCAATCTACTTTGGTTGAGTGATTAATACCATATCTATATTTTATCACTACATATTGTTTCACTGTTACATATTTGCTGAAATATATGTCGCAAATATATCAGTGTTTCCACATTCAAACATGTTTGGTAATATGATTGGCTTTAGTGGAGATAAAATTCTCCTTCGTCTACAAAGTGCAGCCCACCTTAGCTATAGCGTGTAAAGGCCAGTTAAGGGAGTGGTACAGCGGCGGATGATATAGATGTGTACATCAATACCACAATCACGTCAACAAAAGTACATTGAATGAGAGCTATACACCGCGTGTTAGAGATGTTTTTCCAGCAAAGAGCCATGCAAGCAAACTGCAGTTTTAGGTCATCCCATCCAACGTCACGTCAATAGTTACGAGTTTTATCCCTCCTCCATGTGTCAATATTCGACTGTGTCCAGGCTTTATTTAGGGAATATATATGGATTTTGCGATCTGTAGGTTGGTAACTTCTGGGTCTGTAATGGGTCTACAAGGGATTGTGTCAAGCTAAATGTTTGCGTTTGCTGCTGTTGTTGGAGCGATTTTCCCTTTAATAAATGCAGTTTGATTGTATAGTAAACTTGGCTGTATCCATATGCTATCCATTCTGTATAATATAAAATCGTAATTGGTATTTAGTGTTTTTTGTCCACATATGACGGGTACAGTTAATACATAATGTAAACCATAAGACACAATAATTTACATTGACTGAGCTGTTTGTAAACACCATGTGGCACTGTGCTCTACAGCGAGGTAATTTGCTATTATTCTGCGACACGGTAGACGAACCAAATCGAACGCATCATCCCGATATCATCCATATATCATTATATTTTAAACCAATCGTTGCTTTTCGTTGAAGTGTATGAACAATACATAGGTCGGTATGCTTGTACATATATCGGATCATAAAGCAAGTAAGGTTGCACTATCACATTCGGTCGCCATGTAATTTTTACAAAGGTCATTAAGAGGAGCATAGCCCATGACACAGCTTATATGAGAATATAAGGGAGATTCTCTGTACAAGCAAGCCGCTATGGCATCTACCAAACACTGTGCATCAGCAGTGAAAAATTACAGAATACCTCCTCTTTCAGGTGAATGTGTATACACACGCTTACTAGGGATTTTATATGTACGGTATCAGTTGGTATGATGAGGTCATGTGCTGTCTCCTGGGCATAACCGATTCTCATTCTATAGCTTTGGTTCAATTATATATTATAGTATGTCGTTTCTCCTCGACCAAGGGTGACAACCATAGTTATTCTTGTGTTGCAAGAATTACTGACGTAACATGTTCTTTAGCGGTTTAAATAGATAGCTATGAGCTATTCGTGTTGGGACAGATTTGTGGGTAAATATTGAATGCTGTTTGCAATTTTATAAAGATTAAGAAAAAATACCTTACAAACTCCTCAAAACTTTATATCCTCAAAACGCTAACAAAAACTCTAGGAAATGAGGCCAATATATGTTGAATATAATTGACTAATTATCTCATTAGTAACTCTTATTGGGATTCCTTATGCGTCTTTAAGAGAATTACGGGCTCCCGTTATTAAGAATAGTGAAGCTTAGTGTCGTACTTGCTTCTGGGATCTTTGTGTGGCAAAGCTCATGTTAAGGCCCATACTTGGCTTTGTTAATGCTAGGTTCCCACTATCACGATTCGCGGCACGATTAAAATCGTGTCTCAATCGTGGACTAATCGTGGATATCCCATCAGATCTTATCAGATCTTGAGGTCAGTCGTGGCAATCGTGCTAATCGTAGAAACTTTTTGAACGGTTCAAAATTTTTCTACGATCAACACAATCAATTGTCAATCGGGATCATCGTATCAGATCGTATTGCATCGTAACAAAGCGCAACGGATCGCATATAATCGTGCTTGCAAATCGTGGTGATCGGGATCGATCTTAGACAAGATAACAATGTGTTTGCCATCCAGGGCCCCAACGGCGTGGGGGATGTTCCATCTTTGCTCAAACTGGTTGGCTACAGCTCTCCATGCTTCAGGGGTCACAGGTTGGCTGAACACTTCATCTTTGTACAATGGCCTTGCACACTTCTGTAACCATCTTTGAGATACTGGACACTCCACACCTAAAGGCATACGCAAGGGACCGATAGTTGTCTCCAGTTGCAAGGTGCCTCAGTGTCACTGCCAGTGTCAGTCCAGGCGAGAGGGGTTGCCTGAAACTGGTGACTTCCCCCTCGATTGCTGGGGTTACCTTCTGCAAGACTTCAAGGTGTTAACCTTGTGCAGTTTTGGAGCGCTACTGGGTCCTCCAGCCTCAAATGGGTGTCCAAGAGGCTGGAGAACAGACCAAGCTGTTGTCTCCTCTCCTCTCTGAGCCATGGTCGCACCCAGAACTGCCTGACTGCAGCTCTCCTGGCCCTTTGTGGTTGAGATTGTAGCTGGTCTGACTGCTGCTCGTCTTCTTCCTCTCTGACGATAATGTAAGTATACAGTAATACTGCAAATGCCACGCTGTCATCATCCGCAACTCCGAGACCCAATCGTGGACCCAATCGTACCGATCCTATCGGAACGTAAGTGATCGTAACTGAACGGAAGATCCGACCGTGACAGATCGTGACGCCTGAAATTGACAAATCGTGAACAGATCGCATCCGATCGCAACAAATCGCATCAGAACGTATCAACTCGTATCACCTCGAAATCCAAACCTGAGATTTCAGAGAAATTCCAAGATCTGCTACGAATGGCCAATCGTGGCGTTCTTAACGGATCGCACGACAGTGCAATGAACGCGACTTGCACAAGAAGCAGCCAACATTCCATTTTGGGACACCGAATCGTTAGCTAACCGCAGCACATTGGTAATTACTGCGTAAGCATATCATTATTGACATGAATAGAGAATCTTTGTATATTGCGTTGCTTTGTTATTAGGGCTGATTGGTGTCAGATTGAATAAACCGAAAAACCTATCCAGATCATGGCTGATGGCAAGTATAACATAATGGGTTACAATAACATGGATCACGATCATAGTGCTTCACGCAATTGTGTGCTATATCGGAAATCCTTTGTTATCATTCAAGAGATCCACTCTGATAAATACATCCTTATTTGAAAAATTGAATTACTTATGTTATTGTGTTTATTCTCTAAAACCACGACACTCGCGATTGCATCCTAAGATGGCACAGAAATATGCTGTGGGATAGTTTATTCAGTCTTAATCTCAATTAATTTTATAAACAGAGACTGGTTTGTGTGTGTGTCATGAAAGTTGTTGTTCCCTGAACCTAAGCATCTGCGTTTTATAGAGCAGCCATCTACCCCGGCAAGCCTTAAATCCAAGTGACCGCGTTCCTAGCTGTTATAAATGCACATAGCCATCATCCGGCTGCTATGCTCCTCGTAAACCCATCGGATATGCTAACGGAGAAAAGTAGGACCATACGGATAACTCCTTATTAAGTAAAACTACCTGGCCTTGCGATGGACAGACGTATATGTATTACGACATTTGAACTAATGCCGAAATCCATTTATGAGCGTCCATAGCAGGTCTGCTCACCAATTTCTCAAAGTGATGATATACAATTACATGCAACTGCTGTTGAAGTATTATTTAGCGGGTAATTTGTTCATTCCGCAGGGGACATTAGTACACAATAATGAAGTGCCGTCTGTTGAGAGTAAAGCACGTGCGTAAATGAGAGAGGACGCGAGATATATGTAATGGCCATGTAGAGAGCCGGGTGATTGTGTAGCTTAGCACAATTTGAAATCTTACATCCGTCAGGGGGAACAACTCACTCCTAGTTGTTTGCTTATAATCCTGTAAAAGGCTTTGTTGGTTGAGTTAAAATTTCTCCTTGAGTCTAGAAATTGATGTATACATTGCAATCAACGCAGAACAAAAGGAAGGCCACATCTGATAAGTTCCACCGATAGATCAGTTTGTGTGTTTGTTTTCGTTAGCGACGTCATTGTAAATAATGATGTGATAACATTGAACTTGGCGCCCATAAATCGACGCGTTTATTGTTTGGATTTATTAGAGACGGTCTTAACAAGCTCTGCTACATGCGTTTGTTTATTGTCAAGGACATATGGTTGCCTACTGTGCAGATCATTATTGCTAACTACGGTTCTATTTGCATGCGAACTCTGCTCAATTGACCAGCTGCCATCCCTTATCCGATATTCTAGAAGAGGTGCGCTATGCTTATCCTATGCAATCCATCCCTAGTTGCTAAAAAAAATATCGAGGCAAAAGACTTTGTTAAAGGGCACGATTGTATAAACACCACATTTATCTGAGATCCTAATATAGTTGCCACTTAAATCGGGTCAGTTTTAATTATCATGTGTAATGAAGTCGTTCCACATGCCAGTTAGTGAAGTTCAAGGTTATACGGTGGCTCGGGTGCAGCCCCGTGGCAGTGCTCATATGACTTACTAGATTGATTCAGAACGCAATTACTGGCTCCAGCTCCCTTTGCCAGCTCAGAGAGCTGGTGCTGGATATGATGTTGGCGATTTAATTGTGAACCTCGCCGTCAAATTACCATATCAGCTTATTCTATTGAATGGCAACGATATTTTATCATCGTACTTGTTCCCGAATTTCAAAATGCAGTTTGGCGAGAATGCATGTGCGACTTATGACGCGGACCGATGGCAGTCCACACATTAACGCATCACACCCAGGGGATTCCCGCAGCTTTCCTGCAGTTTTGTTGTACAAAAGCCCTTACATGACGACAAATTATAGTTTAGATCTGTATCAATGTCTCATCCGATAGTTGGGGAAAATTCTGCTGGCATTAGGTAGTTAACACATGAAGACTATGTCGGGGTACAACCGACCACATTTATCAAGCAATGCCTTGTTCCTTGTAGTCCAACATTTGTAAATACTAATCCATCACAATGGGTGTTGAGCATGTGCCAAGGCGACCGTCCCTGCTGGCGATGAGGTCACATGATAAGGATATTACGTGATTCGATATCAGTCCTCTGAGTACATGTATGTCTGTCGTCAATAAGAGCAATCTGCTAAATGTAGTGTAGGACCACAATCGAAGTTTTTATCTTCTAGCTAACCGTGGAACCTTTGATTAGAGATAGACCACAATATACAAAACCGTCAAAACGTATGGAGGGAAACAAAACGACAGAAGTTTGGCCCTGCGTGATTGTGTTTAAGAAAGTATGGAAGAATTATCGATCATTACATTGTACATGCAAGCGACTATTTTGGCTTCAATCTTTCTCCAAACGAATAATATAATTATTAATGATCATTTAAAGCATTTTTGTAGGGGGCGTCCAGTATTGCGAGAAGTAATTATTATGTACAACTACGAGGGTAATAGAGAATTACGGGCGAATAACAGAAAGTCACCCTTGTCCAATAACAACTGTTCGTTGTACATATTTATGCGGTAGAGTCATTCTTACTTTGTGATCGAAATATTGAAATTATATCTCCCTGACTAATGCTCGTAACCATCGGGAAATAAGTACTCCACTATTTCTCTCCTGATAGATTTGCTAAAACTGCAATTCTCGATAATAGAGCGAGCAACTTGCGAGCGTGGCGCTTTGGGTATAGAAGTAGCCACAGGATTATTCACCGAGGATATTCAATATTCATGACGGTACTCGTATTGTCAGAGCGGATTTTTAAGTACACCCGCGTCTGTTCTTTTTGAAATATGTTTGCAGTTACAATACACTGACGTTGATTTTCGTTACGTTTGGTGGTTAACAGCTTGGCTGGTTTGTAAACATCGTTTATTCCAGTGACTGAAATATTATTGAAATCAACATACACATCAGTATCTTGATAAACGTTGATCAACGGTATACCAGCTTCTGATCCCGGGATGTTCCTGACAAATGAGATGCTTTGATAAATGTTCGTGGTTAGGATGTCTACCACATTCTGTCTTGAGATGTGCGGAGTCCAGTAAATCGAAGATAATCATGCTCGAAATACATTGTTATATTTATAGTAATGAGCAAACTATGCATTTTCTGGCGAATATACATTGATTGTTACACCTATAAATTCAAGATTATACATTTCAAACTGGGATTAAAAAAGAGTCCTTGAGGTCAGTCCTCCGGTGATTGTCTATCAATTAACCAAACAATGTAATACAGGGGGACTGATATTATGTTGGGTCTTTTCTGCATTTAGGCCGGTGCGGTTTAACATTGGCAATAAATAATTTCCAAACAAGCTCAAGTAATTGGGTTATAAGATGTCAAGGTAGCCTGAAGGGTATCCTGGTATTTGCTATGGTTAAGTCAGCTGCAGGATGGCAATATGTTCTCTCTGTAGTGCAAGAAGATTTACATCATATGTTGAAGGCAACGTTGCAGGACTGTAAGTGCGTGGAAAGAGCTATATAAAGTGCTACATTCAGTGAATTAGTTTACAACATTGCTTGTTCAATGACCATCAGTCTCAGAGAGGCATCGACTTCGGCAATTTTGATGGTGCACTCATCTGAGCCTTACTTAACAGGTGCAGGGACTTATGTTCAGATAAGAAAGTGAGGTGACAAGTACATCAACACCCCTTGCTGTGGGGTAAATTGTGTAGGGAAAGTGAACGCGGCAAACTGTGTGGGTATTTCTGTTGCTAGATCTGGTTGTCTCTTATTTGATTGTTCGTAACATGTCAAAAATATATTTCCCACGGAATTCACTTTGGAACATCCATCACATATGCACCATAGCCATATTTGGGTCTTATCAGGCATCTTAATGGCATTGACTAAAGGTTGGTCACCATAATCAGCCAAGAATCTTCCTCGACTGTAATTGGTGATGGGCGTATACAATGGTATGTCACTACATCAGTCATAATTGACTTTGTGCCAGTCCTGATATATGTATTGACGACAGAGTAAAAGTTGTTGAACTGGTTTTGGCTGAGTTCGATCAGGTTAATGAGTAGTGAAAACTGCTTTTGTTGAGTAGCGGTCTGCTTCTTTCGATTGTAAAACCGGTTTTGGTGGCGTCAATACTCATTTTTTGTGCGTTGCCTTTGTGACGGCGCTATAATAGGCAGCCAGAGGCAAAATGAATTAGGAAAAGGGTGCATTATTCATAATATATATATATATATATGTATATAAATATATATCCTATATATATATATATATATATATATATATTTACATACATATAAATATATACATAAATTTATATATATATATAATATTATAAAAAAATATATATATATATATATATATATTGAATATATGTGTACATAACCATATGTATACATATATATATATATATAGATATATACATATATATATATATATATATATATATATTGTATATATGTATGTATATATTTATATATCTCTGTATTTTATAAAAAAAAATATATATATGTATATATATATATATATATATATATATATATATATTATATATATATACATATATATATGCTTTTTCCGATGAAACAATATACCTGCCAATGTGATTTCAGCAATTTCTTTGAAAAATTACACCGATGTACATTGTAAAGGGCAATCCCTTTCAATAATAATTTAATCCGACATGTACATATTCCACTCAATTGGTATTAAACATTGACACGGTATCTTTGGACTAAACAATCTTGTCGGCTCTCGCAAGGCTTGCTCTCGAAATATCCTGCTCATCATTCAGTGCTTATTACCCTAGCTGCAATAACGAATGTTGTGGGAAATCTGGGAAGAAAAAATGCACCGATAATGCTTCTTTAGCAATAGTATTGTAATCTTGCCAAGATTTTCCGATATTTAGTAGCGCCTGCAATACAAGTTATTTTCTTCGTCATTCCGTACGCAGAGAAGCAAAATATTTGAGCCTTGAAAAGATCATGTGGCTTAAACCGCTGCTTCCGGTTTTCTTTTCACTCCTACGAAACTTATAAGGTGTTAGGAAAAACAGTTGATTGAAAGTTATTGCACTGTCGGGGTACAGCAGCTGCAAAGCCTCTGTCGTCAACGTGTTAGAGGCAAGAAGGAAGTTTTGCAAGTCGGCCACTTCCTTTACAACTCATTACCCATATGGTCGGATATAACGTAGGCGGTCTTTGCAAATTCTGCATCGCATTTACAATGGGCTAGTTTAATAATTGTGTATGTGTCTATTTCGTACTCAAGGAACCAACTTAAAAAGACACGTTGATAATAAACATCATTCAACCTCATGACAAATATTGCGACGGTATCAAGATAATTCAAATCATAAAACAATCAACCATTTTGATGTCAAACCTATCCTTATATAAATAGGAATATTTGAAATCATTCAATATTATTAGATCATGTATTGATGGTTCTTGTGCCTTATGATGGTTTGACAATATGATGGATTATGTCAGAAAGCGGTTGGTCTTCATTATAAATAATGGGAGATGATAGCATGCTGATGATAGAAATGTTGTGGTTCGAATTGATCATATTATTTGAGATAACCATCAAAGGTAGATCGCTGCAAGGTTTCCTAATAACATCCATATTAAATCACGGATGATTCGTGATACCGTTAGTACCCTACAGTTATCTTCACATTCGCTTCACTTAAATTGTTCACAATTAAATCACAAACAAGATAACAAGCACCAAGCATTCAATGTCGCATTTCTGGCTCTTAGGCATTTGTCAAAAGGGGTCAATTATTTCTTGCTGCGTGAATCTAATGGAGACATCTGAGTTATGCACTGCCACAGGGCTACACCACAGGAACCGGATAACCATTTATATTACCAGCTGGTCGTCGGAAACTACCATATATAGAACCTTCATTAAAACTGACTCGATCCAAATGGCTGCCATAGTCTTTTTGGGGGGTTGATGTGATCCTTAAAAAGTGGATAAGTACGTTTTAACTATCGTTTTGCCTTGATATACAATTCAGTTACTTTGATTGAATTTCTCTAGCCACTCTCACTACTTCGTAGTTATTGGGTAACGTATGGTGGCTGATTGATCGAGCAGAATAAATATACAAATAGAATGCATAGTCAGTAAAAATGTTCAGCTTCAAAACATGTCCTTCATCAATCTAAATTAAATCCCAAAATATTAGTCGTGTTGATTTAAGGGCGACCAATTAATATTTTTATTGATTTATAATGAAGAACACACAACATCTGATGGTGATGATTAGGCAGGTTAAAAGACCGCTAGGCCCATAGGTGTCCTGCAAATTGTCGTCAATATTTGGCAACTATTAAGATAGAATTATAACATAACTTAAAGCTGTTGCCATTAAAATGAATATCGCGGCTTGTAAACTATTCCATTGGGTCACAACGCGATTGAAAAGGCTAGTTTTCCTAATTCTGTCCTAGCCATAAGTTACGTCAAGGTTCACGAATATCCTCGAATCGCTAAGTTCTCAGCATTGTGACGCTGAAAAACATAATTAACACTAATATTATCTAATCCATTGAACATTGTGTATGTATATGAGGTTCAAACGGAGTCAAAAAACAGCGTGATACACAGATTTATCAGAGATGGGATGAAGGGAGAGATATAATATAGATTACCATGATTTACTTAAACACAGATTATCTGATCAAAAAACAGCCATGGGAACTGATTTATAAATTGTTTGTATAAAGCAATTTAAGAACAACTACAGTATACATATATATATATATATATATATATATATATATATATATTTAAAAAAGTGGATCTCATGGCTTCAAGGTTATCTGATCATCCATGGGAACTGCAAAAGTTGTTCTGTTAGTGCATAGATCGTGGAGGGTCAAATGTCACGCAACTGGATTGACAGCGTGGTTAATCTCCAGTCACGATTATCATCACGCTCAACCTGTGAATTATGTTGCTTCCTATTATTAGGCCTGGAAACTTCCACAAACACTTTCCCGCTTTGACACCATGTGCGTTATTGCTACGGACACATGTACTGACTATCTGTGTCATCATTGCGCATCACTGTATTTGAACTTGACTTTCATTAGCGATGTTCATGGTTCAGATCTCGGGAAATCAATAAATCAGTTAGGCAATTTAACAATCGTTGTGTGCTATTAGGATAATGATTAACATTATGTCAATACGTCAAACGCATCTATGTGCATGGGATAGCGAGGCAAGTTTCCACTGAATGCGAGCAAGAATAACAAGGAAAAAGATAGTGATAATATGGTGTCCTACATTGTCTTTACTGCTATTTCTATACGTGTCTTAAACATCTCAGCAACCTTGATCAGCAACGGCCACAACACTTTCGAGTCCAGCGATGCGTTGTATGTCGTGGCTACCAGAGGGACTGTTTGGTCTTCACTGGTTGTCTTATCTTCCAAGACAAGTCGGTATCTGCTTTGATTTATGGAATAAGTCACTTCGGTCATTTTTGTTAAATCCACTCTACCATGTCATGTATCAATGTGTTCACAAAATGGTCGAAGGCGGATTCAGCTGATGAGCATAAGCCCCTGTCGTAGAATGATCCGAGTTGCTTCTATGGGTGGTCCATATTTCTCGATTTTCCAAATCTGTTGAGTGATTTTTAATTGGCAAAACTACTAAAAGTTACGAAAAAAATATCGTCCAGCAGTTGGCTAGAACCATGCTGTACTTTGTTGAAAATCGACTGATCATTTGCCATGATTCATATTATATCAAGCACCGTAATTACGGCGTGTTTTAAATGCCTATTGCCCGGTTACAGGCACCTCACTGGAATTAATTCATAACAACACCAATGAACTCAAACCGGTCCATAAACCGTCGCATCTGATAAGTTTAGGCCAGAATTTTTTAAAAAAAGTCGGTTCAAGTTGGCGCGCTCGACGATTGCCACGGCCGCCATGATCAACGTCAGACCAAGGCTTGTTACGTCCGTGAGCCTGTTCTCAGAGACGCGGGGATTTTCACGTTGGTTACATTGTAACATTCCCGAAGTTACTACAAAGAACGAAAAGTTACGTCCGCCATATCGTAATGGTTCAGTAGATAGCATAATGGATGGTATATACCGGCGTCAGTGAAAGATGCATAAAGACCTGGTGAACCTATCCACCATCGCATGGCTCTTCTGAATATCAGAAAGTCAATGTGCATGTAAGCCAGTCGCTGCATATAGTGTCACATATAGCGGCTTATATCGTGGCGAATTCGAAGCGCATATCGACTACAGAGGTTTGTTAGTCACTGAATTGCGTGAACTGTTAAATTCAGTTAATGCATTGAATATGATTGTTTTCAAGGTAAAATAGATGAAGACCTGGTGAACTTTCACGAGATATTGTATAGTGACTCCGTAGACGCGCTGAACGCCATTAATTTCATATAAGGACAGATAGGAGAGTGTTCCCGGATTTCAGGCAGTCTAATGTCCGGAATGGCCATTTGCAGTCAAAAGGCTTGGGATGACAAATGAGGCAATGACAATTATTATAAAGTGGTCTGGATTAAACCGTATTGATTTTGAACCAATGAGTACATTTTTTGAAAATGTGGGCAGTAATGTTATAGGTCCATAGTTACATATTTAGTCTTTAACTTTATTCACAAGTCAATGTTGGAATGTTTCCTTTTCCTTTACATTTATTAATACTGATTGCTCCTGATTTAGTGTCCAAATTTTGTTCCAGTTAATCGCCATTTAGGTTGTCAGCCTAGTGTTCAGTTTAGACTTGACTGACGTGATAACTTGCTTAATTTTATTGCATCAATTGGCAAAATGCAGAAAAAGCTCATCGATTGCTTTTCAGGCTAAATATAACTGTTTATTTTCTTAGATTCGTATACTATAAGATTGGTTAAGGAGCGCACAATGTTTTTGAAATGGCAACACAAATCAGAAGGTTTCGAAGTGATTATTCTATTTTGCACGGTCTGCTAATAACTGACTATAACGTGCCCAAGTATCGAGCGTTACATCTGTACAATTCTGAAATTCGTCATAGGCTTTCCACTTTATTGGGTTGCTAATAATTATGCAAGTAAGGCATGCGTTGTGATTGTGATTAGTTAAGAGACTGTTGTACAACACTCAACAAATGGTAACCACTCAAAAGTTTGGTATTTGATTAGGAATCAATGTCAAGCTATGTATTGTATTGGCCATGTTGCGGAAAGCGCCATCAGTGTCAGTAACTTGCAAACTGCCTCAATCATTATTATTATTATTGTAATGCAAGATTTGCCATTAGTGGCCCAATTTTATCTAAATGTTATGTAGTCTAAAAGAGAATATCTGGAACCCTCAAGCTCAATGAGATCCATATTTTGACCCATACTGATGAAACAATCAACAGCCATCCATTGCCGCTCACACAATATAAGAGAACTTAAAATATTTTTTTCTGTTATCGGAATTCCATAAGTTTGCTCGGCAATCATTGCTCGACTGCAAGCAACAATTATATATATATACACACACACACACACACACATATAGATATATATATATATATAGATATATAGAGATATATAGATATATATATATATAGATATATATATATATATAGATATATAGATATACATATATATATATATATATAGAGATATATATATATATATATATATATATATATATATATATATATATATATATACATATATATATATATATATATATATATATATATATATATATATATATATATATATATATATATATATATATATATATATATATATATATATATATATCGGCATTTGCACCGATTTCAAATGTCTCAAGGCATAAACATCTTAATAACATACAGTAGTCAAGGTATTCCTCAGCGCGTCCCGTACCAGCTAACTCGAGAGTGCGACACATCGTAACTTTGCCAAAGCCTTGTTTTACGCATCTGGTGAAATCTCCGACTGGTGTACTCAAACAATCGTATCAAAGCGTTTTCTTCCTTAAAACCCGTTAAATGCTGCCACGCTCATATGAACCGCATTCACTAGCAGCAGTCACGGGAAATTTAGTTGACATGGTACGAGTTGCGCTGTCCTGTGCTTATCGATCGAACTTGAGGCAAAGATTGGAGTGTAATATATGTTGTCAGGGAGCTTGCGATCTCGCAGCTGAGTAATCAAAGGTGTAAATGTTACTTTATAGACATTTTGACGATGCCAACTATTACAGCATTATTCGCGGCAGCCTTGAAGTGACAAGCCTAGCGTTTGTGCAATTATAACTGTCATTGGTGAGAAACGTTGTACGTGATTTATTAGCAGGGTGCTCTTTGGATCTTGAATCATAACACAGTCACCCCCCTAATTTGACAGGCTAATTTTGAGCCTATAATGAATATAATCTGCGGCTCGTATGTAAACGCAGTGGTTGAGAATACGGTAGGTGTAGGTCTGTTATGGTCACGATTTGTCTGGAGAACATCATTACCCTTGTATTAACAAATGCCCTAGAATTTACATCTCAAAGCCTTGGGTCATAAGTACACTGTTAATAACCATTTTGGGTGATCACATTGATGATTTATGGATTGGTAGGAATTTATGACGTAATATATTATCAAGCTGCCGTTGTATGTAGCCAAGCGCGAAACGCAATTAGTACGTTTTCCACAATATATCGTATCATGCAGCCGCTCTCCTGAAAATGCTGTCAACAATCATGTAATTACACATCGCCACCTGATCCCGCTTGTAAATTTACGGTCGTATAAGTGAGATGTTATTAAATAAACACATCCCTGTAACATGTTTGCTATAGATCGGCATGGTCTTTCATGTATCTGCTTGTGCTGGTTCTTTAATAGCTATAAAAACGGGAAGTCATTAAACCGTACGTCATCATGAATGCATACTGGCTTCTGCAATTTGGAATTGATTTGTACGTCTGGCAAATATGATTCATGTTTAAATTATTAACGCATGCAGGTGTCCTTTTATCGCTCCTTTAATCTGAGCTCTCGTTTGGGTGCATGCTCATCATTTAATAACCATTCATTTCCCCCTGCATAACTATGATGCACCAATAGTTGCTTGTATGTGGGTAATGGGTGAAATGCGACAAATCAGAAAGGCTAACCGATCTCTTATGTAGCAATGCAGTACTTGTCAGAAGACACGGTGCGTACCATGTCTGCGGCCTTTTAGCTGAAATAGTTTTACGTTTTGGTAAAAGCGGAGGATATCCTTCACATTTGTGTACACAGTTCCGAAAACAAAGCGCAATATATTGAAGTAATATGGTAATTACAAATGCAATCATCAACAGAATAAAAAAAAGTAACATAGCTGAACAAATTATTCAGGGAAAATTATTTGTTTAGGCGAGTTAAAGGCATTTCAGATAATCTCGAATGATACGAAACCATTGACATTTCCGCCCTTATTCGAACGCGCATAAATTGAATAGCATTGATCTAAACAAGTGTTGCCATATATGCTTATTGGTCATGAACAGTGCTGATCAAGAGCATGCTTTGGGGCTATTGTTGTTACCATCTAAGCAACCATCACAATATTGACTGTGTTCGAAGAAATAGCGGCAAATACACCCGGTTTTCATGAAGATGGTAGTCGTCGATTGTCCCGTTCAGTGAAAGTGAATTAATTGAATTTCAATGCCAAGTTTATTGAAACGTACCTGCCCGTTTAATAAACAACTTATGAAGCTGAATTCCGACTGAACTCTAACTTTGATAGCAATCACTTAGATCAAGTTAGATTTCATAGATTTTCCGCCTACTAAATGGTGATATTCGTTGTCATACTGCGCCTGGGGTGGAATCAGACGACTTCATTAGTTTGATGCAGTATGCAGTTACTTCAGCAAGACATATAGGACAGCTTAAAGTTTAACAACAGGCATGTGAATCACCTGTTGCCCCGATTATTTATGTCATTTAATGGTTTAGGTGTGAATGTAAGGAAGACATCACCAATAGCTGCAGTGTATACATTTCATTCTAATCACTGATTCTAATTATCAATTACAACAAGTCATAGTGAGACATCTAATCACATTAACGATCAATTCGTCATGCTACCACAGCTCAGTTTCTCGCTTGAGAAGGCACGAGTAACGAGCTTATGCTGAACTTTCTTCCATTCACTTGCGCAATATATGACCACCCACGAACCACAGATCTCGTGGAACAACATCCTATGCGATCAGTATATACTCATACCATTAAAATTACACACTGGAACCCGTTATTATTGAGCCATTAAGAATCAATTTGTCAGACACTGCTGCGTATTGAAAACAATGCATCCCAGACACACGATAACAGAACGCTGTCCAATGAGCGAGCAGTACAATTCGCGAGTGCATGAGCGTGTTCCTTTCTCTCCTTAGCAACAAATTAGGGTGATTTTTTTTGCGGCCGCACTTAGTCTATGCAATAGACTTCCACCATCACTTTATTCTAACACCATATGAGTTTTGTTGCATTAAAAAAAAGACACTGGCTTTCTGGGCGGAAGCTTTTCTTGGCTATAACTAAGCACTTCATGTTCTATGTATAAGCATAATTCGTCTTGCACTATAAGGTAGAAGTAATGATGTTGTATGAGGAAGAAGCTCGCATATTACATGATAGTTTTATGGCATAAGCAGTCTGCCTTGTAGATGTCGCAAATAGTCGGTTAATACCAAGAGGTTACATCACTATCACTAACAAAATAGCATTTAAACTTTTATTAATCCTTACATTTTTCATTTTCCTGGAATTATTCCAGAACTACTTCTTTGTTGTATTGTTGATTGTTAACTTGATCACAACCGCGAATGCAGCATTACACTTTACAGGATTCGCATGATACATACAATGATTGTCTGTCACCTTGTTGGCAGGTGAATACCTATTCTGTGGGTAAGGTGGGCGGGGCAGAATTGGGACATGCGATACAATCGATTTGAAAGACAAGCATGTAGGCACAAGGGACCGTAAGAGTGCAACACCTAGGGGTTTAACGTTTTGGTTACCGAGCCGGGAGTCAACGTAATGGAATAGGTGGTGCTATCAGTACATACAGGTCGATATATCACCTACCTGAATCACATGGATTGCGTTATCATCAAAGTTGATTGATTGCGGTGTTTACCATCAATGTGTAGCGTTGAATAAGTATCTAACGCCTTTGACATGGAATGCTTGGAAGAAAGCACATATAATTTTAAAGGCACCATATAGCATAGCAACATCATCTGTGTGATTCAGCACCTCTAAAAATGTGGTAGATGTGCCGCCCGTCGATTCCTCAAAATGAAATAATTTTTGAATATATGTGACTTGTCTACTTATTAAGTCCCCTTTTTCTCTTACCATATCATATTACATAAGATCCGCTTAGGAGAAGTGTCATTGTGGCGAGTGTCGTAAACACAGGCTCAAGGCCGACCAACCTCTGCTGCATCAACCAAACACCTAGACAATCTAGTGACGAAAAGCCACTACCTTCCGCTTTTAGGATAATGAATATACCCAGCCTGTACCGTTCAGAATACTGGTTCTGCTGGTCTATTGTTGCCTATGCTTCACAGTTAATAACATACCAATTGATAGCCTCAAATCAACTGTATAGTGTTGATACACACGGCTGCTTCCATGTCGGTGATGACGATCATTATGTAGGCCTCGTACGAATTACTTGCGTCACATTTTGAGAAGCTGCTATAATGAGTAGCTTTATGCAAAACGTACGAGAAGAACTGTCAACAACGTTTCATAGTAAATGCTGTCAGCAATAACGAATCAATGCAATAATATAACATAAAGGCGTCTCCATTAAAACACTACACTGTTTGCAATTGTAAAAGTCAGGGAGAGTAGCGATAATGACACTTAATCAGTATCAATAAACTCGTTTTTTAAAGCATTGTATATTTATAGTACACTAGCACTCATGAAATATTCTTCATCAGGCTGAGATTATAATATTAGTCAACTCATTTACGGTCATCGCTTATGCGGAGCTCCAACATGTTTACGAAAGCGATTTGTCTTGTCGGTTTGCAATTTCTATCAACAGAATGTCCATTAAGCTGGCTCTCTCAAGGGCCCGGTCAGTATTCAGTTCGTATTGCCCCACATGCATTTAATGTTTAATTTTCCGTGACACCTCGTTACCAACAAATCAAATTGTCAACTGGACTGGATTGATCGACTTCGGCATACATAGAAGTCTATGTCACAAAGATCTGACTCTTGCACTGATAGATGCTGCAAGGTTCAACGATGGTCTCGAGGCAGCAGTAAAGCTGACAATTAATACAAAAAGAGAACAAATGTCTCGAAATATTGTAGCTTTAATCTTATTTTATGTGTCTTAGTGCTGTAATACGGTCGTTGATTTGTTCTATGCATAATAATTACTCTTACTGAGAGGTGCAAATATAACTGATGAAGGAATATTAACCCAGGAAAGGTCTCGTAGTTTATTTCGCAACCTCCTTTATCTCCTCTCACTCACACAACTAAAACGGTTTTGGGACAACGTGTTGATGGAAAGTTATTTCTCGGCCTGGTTGAGGCAGCTTCTAAGACTCAAAAGGTAAAAGGCAACCACGATGTGTTGTAAGTCGGCCACTTCCACTTAAAATTATTGCCAGGATAGTCGGATATAGAACAGGTGGATATGACCAATTTTGTATCATAGATTACCATGCGATGTTCAATACATATATGTGTGCTCATTTTTTACTCAGGTACCAACGTAACAACGAGACATGATATAATGAACAAGCTGTGCAACATTCACCCTAATAAAGACAATCGGCACCGGTATTAAGATATGTCGAATCATAGGATGAACCATTGTGTTGTCGAATCCATCACCTCATAATTGAGAATATCTGAAATCATTCAATGTAGAGTATATATCACTGTCTTTTGCCTATTATGATGGCTTATTAAAATGATGTCAATGGTGACGATGGAAATGTTGAAGTACAAATAGATATGTTGATAACATTTTCAATAACTGTCATAGGTATACCACTGAAAGGTTAACTTGACACCGGGAGAGCCCTGCATCTCTATTCACTTCTACTCAGTACAGGTTCTGTTCACTCCAATAGTTCACAAATAAATCACCGACTTGATGCCAAGCACAAAGTATCTCTGGGATGAGTATTTGACAAAGGTTTCGAACTAATGTAGCCATCGGAGCACTGCCACAGGGCTACACCTCAGGAATCGTATAACCTTGTACATAGACGTATTTTAGATCAATCAGGTGTTTAAAAAGATGACAAGCACGTTTTCACATCCTCTGTGCCTTGATAAACAAATCAGTTCATTTGATTGTTTTATGTGTGTGCAAAGCACACCCTTTCATGCGAATTGGGTAATGGATGGCGGTTAGTATACAAATGAATGCATAGTTAGCAATAACGTTCTGCTTTAAACCCTGTTCTCGATCAACCTAAATTTAATCCTATGTTTCAATGATTAGTAATGATCGCCAAAAAACAACGCTAGCCTTTTACATCAAATGCATGTAAACACAAATTCCGGTATTGCAGCTCCCCACCACACCAATTTATCGCCCAACTGCTTTCTCCGTCGCAAACAAAATACAGATGAAAAACATTTATATATAAACACAGACAAACGGAGACTGAGTTTGTGTATCAACTACAATATTCCATGCGCTATATATCCTCCATTGAAGCTGTTTCGAAGAGAAATATAGACGCAATCATTTAGCCAGCCAAAGATTAACATGAGGTTGGACAACAAAACGGAAGTTAATGTTCACTTCTGCCTTTACAAAACCGAACAAAACTTGATCTCGTTTTGGCAGTTAGCGCGATTTTCTGCTGTCTGGTTTTCTTGTAAAACACAAATGTCACTCGAAATAACTAATACAATTTCATTGGAATACAGATCGTTCCAAAAACTATCGCATTATAAAACGAATGGTTGTATTGCCCACGTTTTGTGAAGTTCGTATGTTTTGTGAAGTCTGATGGAATATAGGCACTTTCCGCGTTACCCAAAGACGACGTTATGTATCCATGATAGCAGTTGTATGGCCAGAAATATTTTAGCCACGAATGTTTGCTGTCAAAAGCGAATTATCATTGACCTTCAGTTTGTGTAATGTGGTCGATAATGTGTACTAAACTATTTATCTAACAAACTGTTCAGCAGTAAAATCGGTGGGCATACTGCACTCATAATGATCACACCAGAAAGACCGAGTGCCAACCGCAGCAGCATTGGTTCTTGCCGACCGTTGATATGCCTTGATGACAACCAGGGCGATGTGCTGTGAAATTGATACACATCTGGCAGATGCCAAATATTGAAATAAGGATGATTTCTTGCGTATGATACATATCTACCTTATAATAGAGTCATTGACATTCTGCTGAAGCGGTCTTTACCGCGTCTACATCTTTACGATTAAGCATCTATAGCGTCGTGTTACAGAAGGGTCTAATAGAAAGATCATGCGTCTTTGTTTAATGACTTACACAGACCTATTATAAATCATTGCAGCAAAAATCCATAACTGATGTTTTTCTACCATCGTTTAATTCAGGCAGGCGGCCGTTTTAACCCAATGCTCCACGCCGGCATTTTTTTTGTGTGTCATTCAGCGTTCAGTGTAACCGCTTTAGGATGAGTGTAACGGGTGTGGCAGTTAGCATCAATAATGTACAATAAGCACAACCTCCTAGTGCATGTCCTTCTTCATTACGAGTCAGGTCTTACCAAATCTGAAACAATCTAGACACGTCTCCTGTTTGGTGTGGAAATAATAACAAGCCTAATTGTACAACTTTTCGCTGGTCCCATTTCCTATTTATGCATACAGAATGATGCCGCAGATCACGATATCCAGGCTAGATACGTTTTCCCGTTGGAATAACAGACAGCATTCCGATGCTGCATCGCCTCCTGAAAGTGACAAAGGGCCGCTATCCTCTTCCCACAACACGTTACATACTCATAGGTCAGTGTTGTTTTTTTTGTCCCATATTGGTTGCCAGCTCTGTTTAAGTATACTGACAGATTTGTCGGAGGTTGTCTAGCGCAATACAGATCCGAAAGCAGCTTATTCCATGCTATTGCTCTCAATACGCTCGGCCCTGGTTATAAAGCGAGAAGGGATAATACCGTGCTACCATAATATTACCCACGATGCTATAATTGAGAAAGAAGGACTATTGCTATTATGTTGCCGGTCTATTTTGCTATGTCATGTATAGCTACTCACAGTCAGCGCGAGGTGCAAAGAACCTGCTGATTAGAACAGAAATCATCAACACCAATTTCATTCAGTATTGCGAAACGCAATTGGTACGTTGTCCACAACATATCGTATCATGCAGCCATCTCCTGAAAATGCTGTCAACAATCATGAAATTACACATCGCCACCTGATCCCGCTTGTACATTTACGGTCGTATAAGAGAGATGTTATTAAATAAACACATCCCTGTAACATGTTTGCTATAGATCGGCATGGTCATTCATGTATCTGCTTGTGCTGGTTCTTTAATAGCTATAAAAACGGGCAGTAATTAAACCGTACGTCATCATGAATGCATACTGGCTTCTGCAATTTGGAATTGGTTTGTACGTCAGGCAAATATGATTCATGTTTAAATTATTAACGCATGCAGTTGTCCTTTTATCGCTCCTTTAATCTGAGCTCTCGTTTAGGTGCATGCTCATCATTTAATAACCATTCATTTCCCCCTGCATAACTACGATGCACCAATAGTTGCTTACATTGTAACTATATTTAGTAACAGTTTCCTTGTATGTGGGTAATGGGTGAAATGCGACAAATCAGAAAGGCTAACCGATATTTTATGTAGCAATGCAGTACTTGTCACAAGACACGGTGCATACCATGTCTGCGGCCTTTTAGCTGAAATAGTTTTACGTTTTGGTAAAAGCGGAGGATATCCTTCACATTTGTGTACACAGTTCCAAAAACAAAGCGCAATGTATTGAAGTAATATGGTAATTACAAATGCAATCATCAACAGAATAAAAAAAGTAACATAGCTGAACAAATTATTCAGGGAAAATTATTTGTTTAGGCGAGTTAAAGGCATTTCAGATAATCTCGGATGATGCGAAACCATTGACATTTCCGCCCTTATTCGAACGCGCATAAATTGAATAGCATTGATCTAAACAAGTGTTGCCATATATGCTTATTGGTCATGAACAGTGCTGATCAAGAGCGTGCTTTGGGGCTATTGTTGTTACCATCTGCGCAACCATCACAATATTGACTGTGTTCGAAGAAATAGCGGCAAATACACCCGCTTTTCATGAAGATGGTAGTCGTCGATTGTCCCGTTCAGTGAAAGTGAATTAATTGAATTTCAATGCCAAGTTTATTGAAACGTACCTGCCCGTTTAATAAACAACTTATGAAGATGAATTCCGACTGAACTCTAACTTTGATAGCAATCATTTAGATCAAGTTAGATTTCATAGATTTTCCGCCTACTTAATGGTGATATTCGTTGTCATACTGCGCCTGGGGTGGAATCAGACGACTTCATTAGTTTGATACAGTATGCAGTTACTTCAGCAAGACATATAGGACAGCTTAAAGTTTAACAACAGGCTTGTGAATCACCTGTTGCCCCGATTATTTATGTCATTTAATGGTTTAGGTATGAATGTAAGAAAGACATAACCAATAGCTGCAGTGTATACATTTCATTCTAATCACTGCTTCTAATTATCAATAACAAAAAGTCATAGTGAGACCATCTAATCACATTTACGATCAATTCGTCATGCCACCACAGAGTAACGAGCTTATGCTGAACTTTCTTCCATTCACTTGCGCAATATATGACCACCCACGAACCACAGATCTCGTGGAACAACATCTTATGCGATCAGTATATACTTATACCATCGAAATTACACACTGGAACCCGTTATTATTGAGCCATTACGAATCATTTTGTCACACACTGCTGCGTATTAAAAACAATGCATTCCAGACACACGATAACAGAACGCAGTCAAATGAGCAGTACAATTCGCGAGTGCATGAGCGTGTTCATTTCACTGGCTTTCGGGGCTGAAGCTTTTCTTGGCTATAACTAAGCACTTCATGTTCTATCTATAAGCATCATTCGTCTTGCACTATAAGGTAAGAGTAATGATGATATATGAGGAAGAGGCTTGCATATTACATGATAGTTTTATGGCATAAGCAGTCTGTTTTGTAGATGTCGCAAATAATCGGTTAAGACCTGGAGGTTACATCACTATCACTAACAAAATAGTATTTAAACTTTTATTTATCTTTACATTTTTTATTTTCCTGGAAATATTGAAGCACTACTTCTTTTTTTATTGTTGTTTGTTAACTTTATCACAATGGCGATAGCAGCATTACACTTTACAGGATTCGCATGATACATACAATGATTGTCTGTCACCTTGTTGTCAGGTGAATACCTACTCTGTGGGTAAGGTGGGCGAGGCAGAATTGGGAAATGCGATACAATCGATTTGATAGTATGTCTCTGAAAGTCAAGCATGTATGCACACGGGACCGTAAAAGTGCAACACCTAGGGGTTTAACGTTTTGGTTACTGAGCCGGGAGTCAACATAATGGAATTGGGGGTGCTATCAGTACATACAGGTCGATATATCACCTGCCTAAATCACATGCTTAGGAGAAGTGTCATTGTGGCGAGTGTCGTAAACACAGGCTCAAGGCCGACCAACCTCTGCTGCATCAACCAAACACCTAGACAAACTAGTGACGAAAAGCCTCTACCTTCCGCTTTTAGGATAATTAAATATTCACAGCCTGTACCGTTCAGAATACTGGTTCTGCTGGTCTCTTGTTGCCTATGCTTCACAGTTAATAACATACCAGTTGATAGCCTCAAATCAACTGTATAGAGTTGATATACACGGCTGCTTCCATGTCGGTGATAACGATTATTATGAGGGTCTCGTAAGAATTACTTGCGTCACATTTTGAGAAGCTGCTATAATGAGTAGCTTTATGCAAAACGTACCAGAAGAACTGTCAACAACATTTCATAGTAAATGCTGTCAGCAATAACGAATCAATGCAATAATATAACATAAAGGCGTCTCCATTAAAACACTACACTGTTTGCAATTGTAAAAGTCAGGGAGAGTAGCGATAATGACACTTAATCAGTATCAATAAACTCGTTTTTGAAGCATTGTATATTTATAGTATACTAGCGCTCATGAAGTATTCTTCATCAGGCTGAGATTATAATATTAGTCAACTCATTTACGTTCATTGCTAATGCAGGGCTCCAACATGTTTACGAGAGCGATTTGTCTTGTCGGTTTGCAATTTCTATCAACAGAATGTCCATTAAGCTGGCTCTCGCAAGAGCCCGGACAGTATTCAGTTCGTATTGCCCCACATTCCTTAATGTTTAAATCTCCGTGACACCTCGTTACCAACAAATCAAATTGTCAACTGGACTGGATTGATCGACTTCGGCATACATAGAAGTTTAAGTCACAAAGATCTGACTCTTGCACGGATAGATGCTGCAAGGTTCAACGATGGTCTCGAGGCAGCAATAAAGCTGACAATTAATACAAAAAGAGAACAAATGTCTCGAAATATCGTAGCTTTAATCTTACTTTACGTGCCTTAGTGCTGTAATACGGTCACTGATTTGTTCTATTATAATAACTCTTACTGAGAGGTGCAAATATAACTGAAGAAGGAATAGTAACCCAGGAAAGGTCTCGTAGTTTATTTCGCAACCTCCTTTATCTCCTCTCACTCACACAACTAAAACGGTTTTGGGACAACGTGTTGATGGAAAGTTATTTCTCGGCCTGGTTGAGGCAGCTTCTAAGACTCAAAAGGTAAAAGGCAACCACGATGTGTTGTAAGTCGGCCACTTCCACTTAAAACTATTGCCAGGATAGTCGGATATGAAACAGGTGGATATGACCAGTTTTGTATCATAGATTACAATGCGATGTTCAATACATATATGTGTGCTCATTTCTTACTCAGGTACCAACGTAACAACGAGACATGATATAATGAACAAGCTGTGTAACATTCACCCTAATAAAGACAATCTGCACCGATATTAAGATATTTCGAATCATAGGATGAACCATTGAAGCTCCTTTGAAGAGAAATATAGACGCAATCATTGAGCCAGCCAAAGTTTAACATGAGGTTGAACAACAAAACGAAGTTAACTTCACTTCTGCCTTTACAATGACATCGCTGCAAAACCGAACAAACCTTGATCTCCTTGTGGCAGTTAGCGCGATTTTCTGCTGTCTGATTTTCTTGTAAAACCCAAATGTCGCTCGAAATAACATTTATAATTGATTCCGTGAATACCATTTGCCTATTCTTATTTTAACACTTCTATTTCTTGGACTTTCTCAGTGCAATAAATAAATACTTCAGCCGTACATTGGAATTTCTGGCCATTCAACAATAGTAGTGCATTACATATACAAATTAATTGTACAACTGAAACACAAAAGCGTATTTACCAATGGATTGAAAAAAGATTAAGCGTTGTACTCTTTGTTATTTGACTACATACACAAATCAATATCCCTGCACTGCAGCTAAGCAAGTAACCCAGGCGCGTTCGTTAACAGTAATGGGGCAACCTTTGTCATCGTCAGTAAAATGATCATTAGTGCGATGGAGTATTGGTAACTGATCAAGTAGATCAAAGGCTAATGATCCTGTTTGCGGTGTAATAATGGTTAATGATCAAATGAATGATACCGGCTCCTTTTTAGCTTGATTAAACAGAGTGATACATTGATGCATTACTTGAAGTGAATTAGTGGCGCCATATTCCTTGTTATATTCTTTTCGCGTAGCTGTGAACATACTACGGCTGTAAGAAAGGTAAGATATGTTTCAGCTGTAGCCTCATTCGACCATTTGTTTTAACTTACCTTCCTGAGCGCCACTCCTATATCTTATATAGAACAGGGATTGTGATAGCGTGAATGACCTGCATGACTTGTTCAATCAATCGAGTCACATACAGAACTTGTCATGGTCCCACCAGCTAAAGTCAAACTGTCGCCATGATATCCGGGGCATGCAATTCATCGCCAGACATGGAAACCATTGCCGTTGCTTAGCAAGGTTGCTGAGATTGTTAAGCCGTTATCTACAGATTGAAATACAAATCGTTCCAAAAACTATCGCATTATAAAACGGATGGCTGTATTGCCAGCGTTTTGTGAAGTTCGTATGTTTTGTGAAGTCTGATGGTATATAGGCACTTTCCGCGCTACCCAAAGAAGACGTTATGTATCCATGATAGCAGTTGTATGGCCAGAACTCAGAAGTTTATATTAAATATTTTAGCCACGAATGTTTGCTGTCAAAAGCGAATTATCATTTACCTTCAGTTTTTGTAATGTGATCGATAATGTGTACTGAGCTATTTATCTATACAAACTGTTCAGCAGTAAAATCGGTGGGCATACTGCACTCATAATGATCACACCAGAAAGACCGAGTGCCAACCGCAGCAGCATTGGTTCTTGCCGACCGTTGATATGCCTTGATGACAACCAGGGCGATGTGCTGTGAAATTGATACACATCTGGCACATGCCAAATATTGAAATTTGGATGATTTCTTGCGCATGATACATATCTACCTAATTATAGAATCATTGATATTCTGCTGAAGCGGTCTTTACCGCGTCTACATCTTCAAGATTAAGCATCAATAGCGTCGTGTTACAGAAGGTTCTCATAGAAAGATCATGCGTCTTTGTTTAATGACTTACACAGACCTATTATAAATCATTGCAGCAAAAATCCATATCTGATGTATTTCTACTATCGTTTAATTCAGGCAGGCGGCCGTTTTAACCCAATGCTCCACGCCGGCATTTTTTTTGTGTGTCATTCAGCGTTCAGTGTAACCGCTTTAGGATGAGTATAACGGGTGTGGCAGTTAGCATCAATAATGTACAATAAGCACAACCTCCTAGTGCATGTCCTTCTTCATTACGAGTCAGGTCTTACCAAATCTGAAACAATCTAGACACGTCTCCTGTTTGGTGTGGAAATAATAACAAGCCTAATTGTACAACTTTTCGCTGGTCCCATTTCCTATTTATGCATACAGAATGATGCCGCAGATCACGATATCCAGGCTAGATACGTTTTCCCGTTGGAATAAAAGACAGCATTCCGATGCTGCATCGCCTCCTGAAAGTGACAAAGGGCCGCTATCCTCTTCCCACAACACATTACATACTTATTGGTCAGTGTTGGTTTTTTTTGTCCCATATTGGTTGCCAGCTCTGTTTAAGTATACTGACAGATTTGTCGGAGGTTGTCTAGTGCAATACAGATCCGAAAGCAGCTTATTCCATGCTATTGCTCTCAATACGCTCGGCCCTGGTTATAAAGCGAGAAGGGATAATACTGTGCTACCATAATATTACCCACGATGCTATATTTGAGAAAGAAGGACTATTGCTATTATGGTGCCCGTCATGTATTTGGACATGAACTGCTTGCTTACAATTACACGTTGTTTTCCGTAACAAGAATGAATGTGTCGTAAACGTATAATTGACCACTAATTCACACAGCTACTCACAGTCAGCGCGAGGTGCAAAGAACCTGCTGATTAAAACAGAAATCATCAACACCAATTTCATTCAGTATAAGTATTTATGACGTTCATATTTACTATAATATTCCCATGGTCGACCTGTTATGCCATATTTTCCCTCAAGATGCATGTCGATGTAAAGTCAGCGGATTGAATTAAACAGATAAGATGCGACGATAAGTGCACGAATCTCTGCGGAACCATATTTTTAGATACACGGTGTGGCACATTTGACAAAAAGGCTTTAAAATCGACCAGTAATTCACAAGATCGGACGTCGGTAGACGCGATAGCTAGTCCTAGTGCATTAATCAAATGCCACATTCAGTAAGTACTTTTCAAGTTCCTTCATAATTGAACTACATGGTAACTGAAACGGCGGTATAATTCTTTGACGATAGCATGCATTACTGATCATAAAGAAACATCATTCAATGACTTGGTGTAGGTAGTCACGCTTCACCAACTATGATCGCTCACGACACACTGCTTTGTACTTTGAAACTCGTCCATGATATCTTTTACACCCATACAATTGCGCGCAAACCAATTAATCAATCATCAAGTGAATTAGGTATAATGTCTGATACGTTCACTGAGCACATCATGCACATCATATCAACTGAAGATATTGTAAGCTGTCACATATTGCTTTGATCTGCTCATGCTGTCATACACAAAATGAGTGTGTGTGTATGCGTGTGTGTTTGTGTGTGTGTGTGTTTGTGTGTGTGTGTGTGTGTGTGTGTGTGTGTGTGTGTGTGTGTGTGTTTGTGTGTGTGTGTGTGTGTGTGTGTGTGTGTGTGTGTGTGTGTGTGTGTGTGTGTGTGTGTGTGTGTGTGTGTGTGTGTGTGTGTATATGTGTGTGTGTGTGTGTTTTTTTAAATGATTAATCTCAAAGATACGACTCGGCAAAGAAGATTATGATAATGTCTTCCATTTGCGCAATGTTGAGTTCATTCCTATGCGCTACGAACGTATTAGCATAATATAAATGTTTCTATGATCATGAAGATACATATTATACATATGAAATCAGCAATATGCAATATATTTCGCTGATTATACGATTCCAAATATTCATATTTGGTATCTTGCAGATATGTATCATATTCACAACGCGTCACCTGGTTACCACCTTCAGTTCACTCAATAACCTAAGATTGTCAACCCATCTGCGCGCACCATCCACCATTTGACTTCATGTGTGGTATTACTAAGATCACGTGGACAGACTCTATCTGTCTTCACTACACATCTTTGTATTAGAACATGACTCTGTGACATCCATCATTGCAGGTCTCGAGAAATCATTTGATCAATGGGACAATTAGCAAATCACTATGTTTTATTACGATTATGATAAACAATGTGTCATTCCGTCAAACGCATTGATGATTAGCCATGAGTGCATCTTCATGCATGGGATTGTGAGGTCAGCTTCCGCTCAATGAGAGCATGAGCAACAAAGTAAAATATATATATAAATAAACAAATAAATATATATATATATATATATATATATAAATATATATATATGTATATATATATATTGTATATATATATATATTTATATATATATGTATCCAGCTTATATATATATATATGTATATATATATATATATATATTTATATATATGTATGTATATGTATATATATGTATATGTATATATCTATATATATATGTATATGTATAGGTATATCTGTGTATATGTATATATATACATCTCTCTATTTCTCTATATACATCTATCTCTATATATAGAATATAAATATCTCTATCTATATATGCATATAAATATTCAGAGATATATATCTCATATATATATATCTAGATGTATACATATCTAGATATTGAGAGATAGATAGAAAAAAATATGTAGAGAGATCTCTCTTTCTCTCTATCTGTATATAGATATAACATATCTCCCTAGATATATTTCTCTTTCTATCTCTGTCTCTAGAGATAAATGTAGATATATATACATAGATAGATCTAGATAGAGATGTAAACCTCTATATCTCTATATATATTTAAATCTATCTATCTCTCTATATATCTCTCCTCTCTATCTCTCTCTCTCTCTCTCTAGATCTATCTCTCTATCTATATCTATCTCTATATATATATATATATATATATATATATATATATATATGCTGGACTGTGTCTGTTTTAATGGATAGATTGTCTCTTATATCCTTGTGATAATTTTCAGTCCTAGCGTTATATAGAATAATTGCCGATATATTTTGAGATGCCTCGTACTTTGTGTGTCAAATAGTTGTTAGCATATCCAATGTAGCGTGTTTATCATATTGAAGCTCATAAGCCGCAACTGCTACATGTGATAAGGTTAAATGCTATTTAAATGATTCCCCCTGTGACGTCAACAGAAATCGTGTCTCTGCATTCAACTCTAAGGCTAGGCATATGAAAACCCGGTGAGATATTTTATCATTGGCGACTATGAAACATCCTCTTGACAGGGTATGTTTGGAAATCAAAGTTCAGCATACTTTGTCTGTATAGTGAAAGAGACAGTTATTAGAATTTGACATATATTATGATGGTTTTAGTGCATACTTATACATCGCAAGGCACAAAAGACGAAGTGGCGGTCACTCGGCGCTAGGTCTGATGTTCTGGCTTTCAACTGTGCCAACAACGCGTATAAACGGCCACGAGATTCAGACATTCTTAAAAAACTGCAGGCGCAACATTTCATTTATGTAAATCTTTCGTCGCATGCTTAATGAGGTTGCAGGTTCGAGTGGTGACATAATCATTTAACACAGTCTACGCAGCAAGACATTTACCTTCGTGTTGTCTTCATCATGTAGGAAGTGAACTGCTAGATAGTTTAGTGACGATGAACGTGATTAGATCAATGATGTATAGTTTTATCCCTTATCTGCCAGCGGACTAGTAATATTTACTGCAATTTGAAGACATCATCATGCCCGTCAATTACTGTTTATATAACAGAACATAACTTAAAACGGACTATTAAACTGGAAGAATACATTACCGACATGTAATATCACACTTGCTTAAAGGAACCGCCAGCCAAAAATACTCCGCATCAATTGTTTATTTCAGAGGTACACAATACATGCAGCACGGATCAACAGTCAGTTAGCATGTCTCAGTTTCATGTAGTAGTCCATACTTAGCTAATGAGTAAACAAGAAAGGTACTCAAATGTTCCTCTTTGTCAGACATCTCACTCGATCTTTGAGTAGTTAATTTTCGAGCGCTTTCTGTTGCGATTAAACTTACAAAACGAGGATGCTGATCTCAGAAGTACGGATATAAGCTAATGTCAATGGTCAGTTATCATTTTAATTATGAATAAAGAGCATAGAGGTAACTTTGGAATAGCGTCGATGTGGGGGTGCCATTAAATAGTTAATAGCTACGCTCGCAGGTTTCACTCATTTCTCAGCCCGAGCAAAAATGTGAGGACGCCAGCCGGGAGCCGCCGTGTGTTGCGGTGTCATAGCATCCCTTAAAACCACGTGAAATTCTCCGACTAAATGTCTCTAACAGACGCCCAACCCGAGACGTCGGACCAACAATCCCGCGTTTATTTCACGGTATCGTCGCCTGTTGACGACGGTGTATTCATGTAATTCCATAATCCCCAAACAGCTTATTGAATCTATAAACTCTTTGCACTAACGTCAGCCCAATATTCCCATGTGCTTTTGTTTACCTCACGACAGCACCACCTTACAATTGTAGCGTATTATAATTTAACAATAGCGAATGAAAGTTGTTACTCACAGCAAGGATGTGAATAATAAATGGTGTGTGCTGACTGATTCATGGGGAGAATGATTAATGCTTGAATAGAAGTAACGTGCAGCCTCGAAACACGTCCCTGACCCGCACTCGTTATGGCATTCAAGCAATTATGGCACTGTATGTTCACAAAACACTACTCAATCCACAGCAAGATCAGATGGATTCATGAAATATGAATAAAGTCAATAATTGGAAAGGGTAGAAACTACGCTGTACAAATATCCTGCGGTGCATCTACGAGGATGCTGATTTACAAAGTACGGATATAAGCTAAGCTCGCAGGTTTCACGAAATTCTCAGCCCGAGCAAAAATGTGAAGACGCCAGCTGGGAGCCGACGTGTGTTGTGGTGTCATATCATCCCTTAAAACCACGGGACATTCTCCGATCAATCAAATGACTAAATGTCTCTAACAGACGCCCACCCCGAGACGTCGGACCAAAAATCACGCGTATTATCACGGTATCGTCGCCTGTTGACGACGGTGAATTTGTGTAATACCATAATCCCCCAAGAGCTTATTGAATCTTTATGCTATATGCACTAACGTCAGCCCAATATTCCCATGTTCTTTTGTTTACCTCACGGCAGCACCGATTGTTGCGTATTGTAATGTGGGAAGCGATCACCACAGAGCCACTCAAGGTGAACCCTCTTGGTCTTGTTATAAACTCATAGGTGCCATCTACAATATAATACTCGCCGACCCAGTTAATATCGTAGTAATATATAACAAATACACCAATCGTCTCTCAGTGGGGATTGTCATGGGCTGTTACTGGTTCTCATACAAATAAATTCTTCTTCTTCTTCTTCTACAACACGACGTCTTGTATACTTCGACACAGCTGCTGTTATCCCGCGATATTTGTTTTAGTGTTAATGCTTGTTTTACGGATTATCGTTAACTAATGATTAATCAGTACTAAAATAAATGCGTTGTGAATTGGACATAGACACTTTCAATCAGGTCGCCAAATGTTTCTAGCTATTGCGCATGAAGGTGGTAATGTCTAGCTGCATTCCACTAACTCACTTATCTTTACCACGTTATACTATTTGCGTGATGACAGCAGTAGACTTCATCAACGGGTGAATAGGACACTTGGTTAAATGAGGCATTCAGGTACAGAGCTGTTAGATGAAGGTATCATGTGGCTTTCCAAACATTCACGGAATTAGAAAAACGGAATGTGGATTGATCAGGATGTACATTGTGTAAGCACTGCACAAGCGGCCATGATATTTAGCCCGAATTGGTCAATGCAATAAACCGCCTTATCCATCAGTTTATAGCGGTGCATAGATATAATCGGTTCCACGCTTCTGCTATCTCCATATTGATTAAAACATGTTAGCACGAAGTCTAACACCCTGAATATTGAGAAATGTAAATCCTAAACAAGCGACGCATGTTGCCCGGGTAATACAGCTGGGCTGTATTCATGACAATCACGGACTCGTACATTCAGTCTTAACCAACCGAATCATGACAGTTACCAGTATGGCGCACAACCGTGTGTGAGAATATAGTGTGTTGTCCGTAGTATATATGTTTACATTTATATAGATAAATAATATATGAATATATATATATATATATTTATATATATACATATATATATATTTAGATATGTATATATATATGTATATGTATACATATATATACGTACGTAGATATATATGTATTCATATATATATCTATATATATATAAAATATATATATATATATATATATAGATAGATACACACACACACTCACAAATATATATATGATTATATATATACCTATATATATAGAGATTTATATAGAGATATATTCATATATATATAGATTTATATTTATACTATATATATATATATATAGAGATATATATGTATATATAAGAGATGTATATATATACATATTTATATATATACATATATATATAGATATATATATATGTATGCATATATATATATATATACATCTAGATGTATATGATAGATAGATAGAGATGTAGATATATATTTATCTAGATCTATCTATAAGATATATATATATATATATAGATATATATATATATATATATAGATATCTCTATATATATATATATATATATATATATATCTATATATATATATATATATATATATATATATCTATTTATATATAAAATTTATACTGATTTAGGAACAGTCCCTTCAGGCTATTCTTTGCAAGTTGATATCAACCAGGAGACACTGGCGCTCAGTAGAACGGTCGAGGGAAGCCATTTCTCCTATATGTATTTTAAACAAGTGCACGCCAGAATATTTCATAGTCAGGTCTCTATTGTATTTGATGTTTTCAATCTTCTTTGCACCGTCTGTTTAATCATCCTGGTTGACTCGGAGAGAACTGCTACATTTTCTGCTACGGTTATACGTCTTAAGCCATTACCAACATTTTGTACAATCTAAAGTTTATCATAATATTCGCACTTACAAAACATAAAATAGACAATGTTGTTGATTATGTAAGACCAATCAGATCGTTGGATGAATATTCCCAATCATATGCATTATTGTAATGTACAAATATCCGCAATAAAGTAGAAGCAGATCAAACTAATCGTCGTCCATCGTCTGTACATCTCCAATGCAGGAACTGTTACGACCTCTGTAATTGACACTTTGCATATCGGTATAAAATGTACAGCTGTACGCGCTTTGTATATGCATAACACGTATCAGCAGTATTCCGGCAGTTCAGGTCTTGCATCGATTCATTAATGTTTGACATCATGGTTCTGGTTGTATTGATTCATGCATTAGATAGCTGCACGATCTTTGGTTTTCAGATCATCATCGACACCCGAAGCAACACGAATAACAAGATGCTACTGAGTCCATAATAAGTCCTGCATATTTCTCAACCTCTTATTGAATACCAAGACAGGCTTGTGTCAGATCTTACATTGCTTATGGGTGACTCAACCCCGGATGGACGACATCGCTTCGCCTTTAACATTATTTCTTGGGTCCATGTCGATATTAGGATTGCCATATAACTGAAATGTAACTGCAGAAAAAATATATAAATCGAAATAATTTTTCTCCTGGTTCTGAGTTACGAGCTGTCACAAATGTTATGAACGATGGTTAATTGCGGTAGCTTTAGGCATGGGCTTGAAAGCAAAGGCCAACTTATCGCGGCTGTATCTACCAAACATTACGCTTCAGCACTTTGGTGATTTACGGTAGGATTGCTGAGTTGGTATAGACTATTAAAGCGCAGCCATAATATTTCCCCAGCGATTACGGTTGCTTTGGCGTATTCGTCTTTAGTGGGTACCAGTTATATGAATAGAATGCGTCTATTGTATATGTTCTGGCACTGATCTCTCTGAGCAGCTTATTGATAAACCAATTAGACAAATCTGACGTATGCTGTCAAATGTATTTGTACTACCTATATTTGTGCCATATGCTGGTCCAAGGCATGATTTATTAATGTCAATTGATGCTTGAAGAATACCTCATTATATAATATCCCAAAGAATTTGAAGTATATTTAGCCCGTTGCTAAATTGCTCCCTGCTTATTAGTCATATTCCCATTGCCATGAAGTTAACTACTTAGCCCTCCCAAATAGCTCTCACCCAAAGCGTCGCTTGATTTCACGTCGACGCGATGGAATGTGAACCATGCTCACCAAAATTCGCCCTATATGCAGTGCTTAACGTTCTCCCATTCTAGCGGCATATGAACGTTGTTACAACAAGACAAGCCATGTGCCAATCCAGAACAAACGACGGATAGTATTTCCTAGGACGTTGCGAAATGTGATTGTTAGTATTCCGCTCATGCTAGAATGTCTACCAAATGTCTACCAAACAGTCTGTGATGCAAGTCATTCACCATCTTCCGTCAATAATGATTTTGTTGAATCTTAATGGTTCCGGTTCAGTAAAGATTGCATCAAAATAATAAAAATATATCGACAATAAAGAAGGCACTTATCAAACACAAGACAAACAACTCTTTCAGATCTGTATTCGTTGGTGATATGGTTCCTAGCAAGGAATCAAAATTACTCACTTCATACTCTGATAGATGAGTTTACTAGTCAGACTGGTAACCATACAAGGCACGAACGAAGGGCATATTTCGTGAACCTGTCTTTAAATGATACATGTAATATACCATTTGGTGTGTTCGAGTGTGCCACGATTCATTTGCATGACTATAAACAAACCTAATGAGAGAAACTGCGATTACTGATGATAGCCAAACACGATGAATGGCAATGCAAAATATGTCAATAGCCGTCATTAATACATACAAAGGCGCAGTCACATTTGTGTTGATAGAGAGCAACCTTACAGAATAGCAATCAGAATATTTATGCTATCTTTGACCTCATGCTGTGGATCATGTTAGTATGTGAACCAATCAATTGTCCTGATGAATACTTAAGCTGAGTATCATTGCGCTTTACTGCGATAAACAATTTACGAACCAATCTGGTAGTGCAGTGTTAATGTCATTCATCTCCTGTCACCATTACCACCACGCTTAATGTTTCCGTTAAGTACATTCTAAATATGAGGGCTATATATCTGAAACAAACACCGACCGGCCTTGGCAGGGTGTACGTTTTTTTACAGGAATCCGCTGTGTGTCTCTCCATGGATAAGTGCCTGTGTTGATTGTCCATCACAAATTACTCTATTACACTGATTCACCAATGGAGGACAAAAACGAAGACAAATCTGAACATCAAATGATTGCAGGTTTCGGGCAATCATATAGCCAAATAGACGTTGCAACAACCTCAAAGGTTTACTACTTTTAAAAAGTGTTAGCTCTTCATATCAGTTTTCATAAGTATATCTTAATCGACCGCCATGCATCAGTCAAAGAAAACAGGTAGTAAACGGGGAACATTGATATGATACAATAGTGTCTGTGCCTGCCAGGATGGCACTCTGTAGAGGACGTCTCAACGATCTCTGCAAACCTTCACCAGCAACTGCAATCGTTTTTGAGTCCAGCGATGCGCTGTATCTAGGAGAGCGACTGTTTGGCCTTTAATGGTTGTCTTATCATCGATGCCCAAATCGCTATGTTACTCGATTGATGGAACGCAAAACCTAGGTCATTGCTGCTATCTCAACCCACTGTACCATGCTATATATCAAAATGGAAATCACAAACAAGGGTACAGCTGAAAAGCCTAAGCCGCTGCCTTAAGTCGCAGCAAGGGCCGAAATGTTGTACCAGCGGTCAATATTTTTGAATTTTCATTTCAACGGTCGAATGATTTTAGGGAACTAACGACAATATCGCAACGCATCGGCTCGAACCAGGCAAACATGAGTCTGTGTTCAATTTCTCATGTGTGAAGAATGCCATTCAGCAGATAACTGCAATCATTAATATTGTTTCAGTCACTTTACTTAATATGTGGTTAATGACCCAAAAGTACAATTCCACTAAAGAGAAGTGTCTAAATGCAAGTGTCTAAAGTGTAACCTAAAGTGGAGTTTAATCTTGGGTACAATAAGATTATTAATGAGAAGTTATACTGTATTGACATGTTTGATGTATAATAGTACAATTAACAAGGTGGTGAAAATGCCATTACATGACGCTATTCGTCCACACGGCATGATATGTAATGTCTTATGGTTAGCTCAACCTTGACCTTGTTCAACACGATTAATGGTGTGCATTATCAACTCATTTGCTGTAACACTTTCTATTAAATAAACTACAGAAATACGCATAGTGAGTGGTCGACTTTGACACATGATTTGCCACCTGACGAATACCTGTTAAAAGTACTTATTGAGGTGGTTTAAGTGCTTATTGAGGTGGTTTATCGCGGCAGCTAGACCCCAACTCTTAGATTATTCATCGATTGTTAACACAGCAATCGATCAGTGTACCAATCTATTGTGGTTCACTCTTGCAGGTCGCCGGTCTGTATGGGATGGTTAGTCAATGGCAACAGAGATGTATCATGTTACAGAGAAGCACGCGATAACCTTCTTGCTGTGCTCATAACAGCCGTGAGCATTCGGCGATAGAATATTATTTCGGCAGCGGTGCTTTACAACGAGCCTAAGGTGTATGGTGAGTATATATATGTGATCGTATATTAGGAAGTGCACGGTGATGATCGATTCCCAGCAAACAGAAATACATATTGGATACGCCCCAGGAGCATGCCTGAGTGTCTCTGAGATAGCCAGCTCCATTTCATCAACCTTTGTCTTTGGGTGAATACGTTTGCATACCTCTTATTATGACGACACGAATAATAATAAGATACAATACCGTCCACATAATGACTTTAAAGTATTCTTAATATGTGCCTATATATTTAAACGTTATGGTTTAATTATGTATCCTTATTACTTGAATATAGTTCATAATTTAACTATAAATCATTTACAATTTGCTCAAGGATAATATATGTAAACTTACATCGTAAGCCAAAACAGGTCATTTGTTATTAGCCACAAAGATGTCCAAAGATTGTTTCAAAATGAAAGATGAAATAAAAAATCGGAGCCATAATTTAGCAATGGATAATGAGTCATGGCGTGTGGCAGTGTACATACTGTGGATGATTCGGCTTAATGACAATGGCAATGCCGCGTAGGATCTCTTGTCCTTCATCTCCTTCATGTCGAAACCTTACCACCAATCATATGTTCCAATTCACTTAAACATTTTTCGCACTGTGTCGCCCACATTGTGCCGCCCTGGGCCCTTGGCAATGTCCCCTGCAGAACATATACAGATAATAAGTTTAAACATTCCTATTTCAGGCATATCTTTTTAAAACTAGCTCATTCTTTTGTATAGGACCAAAAGTTTGTGCTAATTCAAATGTCACAATTCATAGATATAACTTATCATGATGATTCACTGCTACAGTGACAAGAGACATTTACTGAACCACCACAATTCATATCGACCAGTGTCCTCCGGAAAGCTCAAGCTTCAGGCCAAATTCAGCAAATTCCTCGTAGGTGTCCATGGGCTAGTCCACGACATCCGCCTCCAATTCCATAGTTGTATTATGGATCGATCATTTATCGATCAATAATTGATGTAACGAGTCAGCATGTATTGCTTTGTCATAAAAAACAGCTTGCTTATGGTCAATCTAGCACGTTGCTAAATACCGTTAGCTGATGATGCAAGTTCAACGATCTTCAGAATGATAGCTTTTCACTAGGCTGTTCATGCTTTCTGCGCAATCAACCTTGAAGGTAGTTGATTTGAAACGGGGCGAATGAGTGGACGGGAAATATTCTCAGTAGTCGTGAATACATTATTATGCCCATCACCTGCCATAATACGGAACTAACTTAAAGCCGCCTATTGAGCCTGTCAAATGACCTGCATGACGGAACATCCAAACTACATCAAATGCAGTTATTGAAGGTTTGGGCCCAGTAGAAGAAATGCACTGATCAGTGAGTTTGTATTCTGCAGCTTTATGACATTTATTGTTGTCGTTCTTACTTAATTAATATCATCAAGAAAGGTACCCAATTATTCCCTCTTACCGACATCCTTGCTAAAGAGGAGCTGTAGCCAGACATATAAACGCTGTCAGCTCGGTCATTTCTTCCTGTTCGTGCGTATTCTGTTGCGACTTTTCTTTGTGTTGCTGCAGACCTATCCGCCAGGATGCAGACTTCAGCAATTAATCTGTAGTTTAACGGAATAATATGAGTTAAATGGTCGGTAACACATAATGGTGACTTGGGAACTTTGGAACGCCAGAGCGTCTGTGTAGGTGAGCCATTTACACTATCGTACTCGCGTACACATTTCATATTGCAGAAATATTATGAAAACACCAATCTATTCTCAATTGCAATTGTTAGGCGTTGTTATTTGTTTGGATTACACTTCATGTTTATTTGGCAATAGTAATTGCTTTTCCGTGATATATGTGATAAGTTGCAGCGCTTGATTTTACGAATAATCATTTGATAGAAATTAAGCAGCACTTACTTTTGAGCGTATAAATTTTTTGTTTGTGCGCAATCTGGTGAGTTTGTACTGTTCGCCTGCTGCATTCCACCAACCCAGTTATCTTCCACACGTTATACTAGTTAACGTGATAACGAACGACTACTCTATCAAAGGGTAAACGGGAGGCTTGATTTAATAGATATCGATGTCGCTTGGATATGTAAGAAATCCCTCTCCCTTCGCTCCTTTCAAAAATGCCTTTCCATAATTGAATTCAAAATAAGTCGAACCTGTTAGCGGAGATGCTGCTTCTCTTATATATTGTATAAACTTCCTCCGCCTGATTCTCATCTGCATCCCCTCTCACGCGCTACTGCTACAATTCAATACGAAGAGAAAATCATGACCAGAATGAGAGTGCCTATACTACTCGCTACAAATTGAGCAAGCGATAGCCTTGTTTTGTCCATTGACGATTTGATGAATATCTTGGCCCACTTAGCATAAAAGCATAATTCCTATGATATATCAGATGTTGTGAGATTAAGTTTTTAACGATGTTATACGTATATTTACATTTACAACGATTTACAATGATGGCCACCATATAACACATGGTGATGGGCGGCCAGGAAACAAAGGCAGTGGTCATCAACAATGTATTACTAATTAGGTAGAGTAGCATGACTTGAAAAGCATGACTTGAAAACCGTACACGAGCTTAGTCGCACGTCGTCGTACTCGTTTTTTTACCTCGATGTCACGTTGAAGAAATGGTTGCCACGTGTAAATGGCATTTTCTAGACGTAGTCTGACCAATGTCTTATGAAATTTGATCATAACTTCCTCGGAGCGACTAGTAAACGTCCGTCTGATCATCCTGAGAACTATGTTTGCCTTTACTGCTGTTGCACTGTTTAATGGATTTAAATGACTGATCCCTTTCCTCTGACACATCATCTGGAGATGAACCGCCTATTCCTTATCCATGCTTTTCGTTTGCTCGACCAATATGCAGTACTTCGCAGTTTGGTATGACAAAGTCATCTGCTAAGCATTTCCCATGCCGATCGCGTTATGTAATCTAATTGTTTGCGTTTTGGTCCTCATTCTAGAGTAGATTTTTGTGTCATCTATAAGGTTTTATTGAACATTATGTCAACATCACCGTCTAGATTATTTATGTCGATTAAGAAAGGAACGGTTCCAGGAACCGCGCCACCTATAAACCTCGGTAAATCTGATTCAACTCATTCATCATCATTTTCTTCTCTTTATTACTGAGCCATTCAGTTATCCGTGCATATACATTACCGCTGATGTCGACCCTTGATTAGTTAGCCTTTATTTATCCATACTAATACATTACCAAAAGCTTCGCGAGGCCCGTCCGCTGTCACAGAAGGATACGCTGAGATTTATCCAATGAGTTATGTGTATAAGTGTTCTGCATTGGTTTACTTCCCGCTAAGCTGACTATATGCAATATTAGCTTATTTCCAGCGATTTAGAACAGTCCATTATTAATGAACTGGTTGAATATGACAATAAGTGGCAGCTATAGTTTTGTGGCGTGTTTGGTTAGAAGCCATGGGTACAGCATAACTGTCCATCAGCCTTGTTTAGGTTAAGCAAATTTATAGATCTTAAAACTTCGTCCTGACTAAGAGATTGTCTGTGTAATGTGTGGTCATCTCCACCCGTTTCTCCATAGTTGAATAGGCACGGTCACTGGACCCTAATAGTCCTCTGTTGTTGACATTAATAACCATACCTGCCGCATTCGTAAGTATAACGACAAGGTGATTCCTGTACTATAATGGTTCAGATACATGTTGATGCAAAAAAGTTTTCTTTGACGTTTTCGAAAAAAGCCGTTCGCTGTGGGCTTGCAGAACGATGCTGCAACGGAGTAACAATCACCAACAATCATATAGTGCATATCTACAATAAATAACGGCAATTTATTAAGTTTATCATTGGTTTTGGTTGAGCTATTTGGTGATC